>JAHBCN010001562.1:0-113999 GCA_019359885.1 Listronotus oregonensis
TGGTTGATATATTCCTGTGGGCTCATTTTCGGTTCCCAAATAATGCCTGTCTTTTGTGATTTAATGCTTCAAATTCGCACAGAATGTGGTAGGCTGTTTCTTCCCCCTCGTCGCATATTCTGCAACTGTAGGTGTCCTCTTAGGTTATCGTGCCCTGTTAGCAACCCTACTGTTATGCGAAGTCCTTTCCTACTTTGTCTGAGTAGTTCTTTCTTCGTTCTTTTGAATGCGCCCGTTATGAAGCTTTTTCCATGTCTAATTCTACTGAGGTTTTCCCAGGATTCCTTGTGTTTGTTTTATATCCATTCCCTTGTTCGCCTTCGTGCTGTGGTTTGGATCACTTCAAAGGCAGGTTCTGGTCCAAAGTATGGTGTGGACGACCCCTGTCTCGCTAGCTCATCCGCTTTTTCGTTGTCTTCTATTCCCGAATGTTTTGGTACCCACAAGAGAGTTACTCTGTTGCGTTCTCCCAAGAATTCCAGTTCTTTTTGGCATTCCCATGTCAGCTTGGACGTTACCTTGGGGTTTACTAGTGCCCCTAGTGACGCTTGGCTGTAAGAAGTAGTGTACACCATTTAATTATTTTTTTACGTAATGGCCCTTATGGAAAGTCTATTTTAGAACTAGAAAGGTCCAAAAAGTGTATAATAGTGTAAAATATAACTGAATAACGAACCGACCTCATGTGTTGTGTGTACAGTCTCCTACAAAAATAATATTTTCAAGCATTGAAAACCTCTAACTTTTGGTAAATCGAATTCGATCTAATTTAGAACAGTGCTAAATTACTGATCCATTTAAAATACTGCGTCACAAATTAAACTAAAACAAAAGTAAATACACATAAAATTTTTAAATTTAGTGGGGATATAAATAAAAATTTGGTTTTATTTTCTTATACCGTTTTAATTATTAAACTTTATTACTTTTTTTGTTTTCGTCCTTTTTTTAAAAAAATCAATGTTTAATTGATTTCGGTTTATTTAAACAATCATCAGAATTAATTATATTGTATTACAAGCATAGATAATTACATTTTTTCTGGTTGATATAATGTATATCAACCACCGAACAAAAATGTAGTAGAATGTTATCTAGTGCTTGTAATTTTTACAATATAGTTGATATTCTGATGATGGTTTAACTAAATAAACCGAAACGTCAATTAAACATTGATTTTTATTTAAAAAATGACCGAAAAACCCCAAAAAAACAAGTAATAAAGTATAAATAAAAATTTATAAAACCATTTTTTTTCCAGTCATTTTTTATTGGTTTTATTTTCATGTTAAAATACTTTCACAGTATTTTTAACTACCTCTAAAAGTGTTAACGATGAAACCACAGAATAAATAAAATACTCATATTTTCATTAAATCTAACTACCTAGGCAGTGTGGTCTCGGCAATTAAAAATGCAAATAATCCCATATAGATTCAACACCTTGTAATGGTATATTTTGTTCTACCGTGTTTAGATATTTAATATGCGATTAACATTCATGGTTGGTGTTATTTCCTAAATTATAGTTAGATAGAAATTGTTGTTTATGTTTGTACGATTTCCTTTATATGCAGGTAAATTTTGTGGGATAGGCCACTTGGTGCATAATAACACTTGCGTCGAATTTAGTTGGGATTTATTACTTATTGGCAGTTTGATGTAATAATTTACAAAGAGTATTTCATGATTGAAAACCGGTAGTTGAGATTTATGTTAACTGATGTTTCATGTGCACTAGAATAATGTTCTCCTCCTGCAAAACTTTTTTGCGGCATTTTTGTCACATTAAAATTTGACAAAATAATAATTTTTTTATAGTTTATTTTGTTTTGTGTTACGTTAATTGACTTTTACTTTAACATTACTTTTTAAAAATAGTTTTCTGGTAAAGGATACACGTGTAGGTACCTTTAATATTGAAAAAAATAAAATAGTACCTAAAACTTTTAGCCATATAAATAGGAATTTTTAGTTTATTTTGTTTTCTGGGTATATTAATTTAATGGAAAAATGATTTTGTTTTTCTCTAAAATAAAGACATTTTTAAATTATTTTTGAAAATTACACTTTTTATGTATTATGATAAGCTAGTCGGCTCTTGCAATAATAAAAAAAAAACTTTGGACAGTCCACGAAGGCTGAGGCCTACGTACTAACGTACCGTGGGTGTCTTAAGTGTGGTGAGAGGAAGTTTATTCACAAGGGACTTAAATTTATTAAGACTGGGAGGAGAAGAAAAAATTTCTGCAGGTAGCAGGTTTCATAGTCTGGACACTCTAGGGATGAAGGAACGAAGAAAACGAGAAGTTTGGGACCTATATATTCTAAAGAGGGTCTGATTTGGGATACATACAGAGTATACAGATCGGAAGAAAAAAAATACTTTCTGGCTCGAAAGATAAATCCAAGTTTTTTGAAGTTGCGGAGGCTGTGAATGTCATATGTTTGTGTCAGTTGAGGTTATTCTCAAAAGTGATGCCGACAAGATTAAACGACTCTTTGTTCTGCAGAACTTGGCCGCTCATATGTAACGGATGAGCATTGGCAGACTTTTTTCGCGACAGCGAACATGACTCTTTTGGAGGCATTAGACTGACAAGATTTTTGGCGCCCCAATTCAAGATAAGTTTAAGGTTTGTGAGAGACACATCCGCATTGACCCACGCTTGGTTTCCAAATCAGGCTTATCGACTGGTTTGAGAAATTGAATGTTAGAGGGGAGGATACTATTGTCAGCAAAACTTTGAATGGGATTGATTGTTGAAGAGAGAAGATCGTTAATGTGTAAAAGAAATAGAATGTAGTAGGTAGCTTTAAAGTTATCTGATATTATCGTAAAACTAAACTTATTATTATATGTTTTAATAAATCTGCTATTAAAAAAATTCCATTCTCTAGACGTTTAAATTTATTTTATATACTTTTAACTAATATTACTATGCACATCAGCCAGTATATTTTCCTGCATTTGCAGTCAACTCGGTGAAAAGCCAGAATTTTCACACAAGAGTGGATCCATCGATTCAAAATCACTGTTGACCCTTATTATTATCCTGATTTATTTTCTATTGATCGCCTGTCTGGCCGTCCAGGCTGATTCAATTTGTAAATTGCTTTATTTTGGATTTAGTCGAATATGGTAAAAGGTAATTTAAATAAAAATTTATTTTAGAGTTTATGTACGTACGTATGTAGAATTAACTGATGCTTTGGGTGGTTTTTAATTAAATTAAAATGATCTCGTTGACTTTTAATGTTATGAAGCATTTTTAATAAAAGAATGCAATATTTGAGGCAAATAATTGATTCATGTTATAGGTATTTTAATATTCTTGGATTAACAAAAAAATATTGGAAGAATTTAAAAATTTTTAGACTACCAATAAGCGTTATCAGTTTTTAGCTGCAAGTACGTGGTGACAGGCATTTTTTTGCTGAAAACCCTTTAAAAAATGTATGTAACAAAATTCGTCATTTGATCCTCTTAGAATGGTCCGGAACATCTGTTAAATAAACAAATTATCGAAAAATAAATGCATTTTTTTACTTTAATCGATCATAACTTGTAAGTATTTGTCGCAGATAAAAACTGTAAAAGATAAAAGTTTTGTAATTAAATTTCCTACAGAATAAAATTGGTTACAAAACGCAAAATTCATTATGTTTGTTGGAAAATAGCCATAAAAAAAGGAAAAAAAATGCGAAAACTTTTTTGTATGATTTTTTTTAACTTGAGAATCTTTATATACGGTCAGATCAATTTGGTTAAAAAAAAATAATTTTGCAATTTGGGTAAAGTCTACAATATGGGACTTTTTACACCAATTAAACACATGAGTTGATAAGGTCAACTTTCTGTATTGCGATTAAAGTCTTTGCAAAGTATCATTTGGTATGGCAACCTCATTTACAAAAAAAATTACTATTGTGACTTGCACATTACTAAATCAAAACAACTAAAGTGATTATGACATAATAAACTCTTCGACTTCTCGATACCCCATTGCAAGAATATTAGAACGAAGTTGCGGCTTGGGCCATTTATTTATTTTAAATAATTACACATATTAAAGCCTCTCCAAAATCTTAAAAGGCACTTATATCTTAAAACTACTTATAACCGATATTTTTGCTTAAAAATCAATTATGCTGATTCAACCGTCGATTTTTTATTTTCACGACACACTTTACCTACTAAGGTTCAATAAAAGTTTCTAATAATTTTAAGTAACGTCACCAACTTAGGTACAAAAAAACCTATTTCAATTTTATGTCAAAGCATGAAAACTTATAGGCAACTTTTCTCATAAACCCCTAACCCATTTTTCAAACTTTTCATATTTTAAAGTTGTTGAGAATATGAAAAGATGTCGACAGAAATAATGGTAATATAAATCACTTTTTCGATTTAACTCTCATACATTATGTCAGTTCAAAGACCAACACTTTTTTAATATAAAGTAGATTCTCTAAGTGTGCTTTGCTCTGATCAACCTTTACGATTTTTATAAATAAATGGAATATTTAGAGCTATAAAAAAACCTATTTTTTTCTCCAAAATTAGATAGTATTATTAATAATTCAGTGTACTAAACGAGAATATTTCAGGTAAATTTTGGAAGTGTACGAAACGCGAGTGTTCGAAACAAGAAAACACCGTTTTATGTTACCATATTTATAAGGCTAATAACATGTCTTTAATTTAGGTTTATACTGCATTTTTGCTTATAATACAATAATTATTTAAATAATTTTTTTTGAGTAGTTTAATTTTAACTTAGCTTTTATTGTTATAAATAAATTTATAACATTTTTTTAAACTGTCCGGATTTGTCCGCATTTTTGGACTCATGTGCCCTGAATTTGAAAGAGACGATATGGAAACCCTAAGGAAGATGATCCGGACCGTCGAGCCCAGTTTGCAGAAACTTTTATGGAAAAGATAAATAACAACCCTAATTTCCAACAAAAAATTTTGTTCAACGATGAAGCAACCTTTTGCCTTAATGGACAAGTGAACCCTCACAACTTTAGATTCTGAAGTAGAGACAATCCTCGCTGGATGTTGGAACTTCACACTTAGTACCCGGAAAAAGTTCACGTTTGGGCGGGCATTTTGGGCAACCACATCATTGGTCCATTTTTTATAGATGGCAATTTGACGGGACACAAGTATCTTGATCTGCTCAGACAACGCATGATGCCCGAAATTAGAATTTTAAATGAAAACATCGATGACATTTGGTACCAGCACGATAGAGCTCCAGAGAGGTCATCGAGTTTTTAAATATTCGATTTCCAGAAAGATGGATTGGAGGACGTGGCACTCTGGAATGGCCAGCTCGATCCCCAGACATGACTCCACTATATTTCTTCTTTTGGGGTCATCTGAAGTGCAAAGTTTATAAAGATCGGCCCAACGATTTAGAAGAACGGAGGCAAAAAATTTTGGATGAAGCTGCACAAATTACTCCAGGCATGTCATCGAACACTTTGGCAGTTTTATGATCATGATTTTGTTGCAACGATGATCATTTTGAACTGGTTAAGTAGATAGGTACTTTGTTGTTTTTTTTATTCTTATATTGTTATTAATAATTACTTGTTTAATAATTAAATTTTCCTTATTCCATTTTCTCGACTTTTTTAAAAACTAGTAACTTGGCAACGTCGCAAATACAATTTTTTAATTTTAGAATGCTCAGTTACCCTCTTTACTAATTTTAACCATTTTTGGTTAGACTGCTTTCAAGATAATTGGCAATAACTTATCGTTTCTGTATGTATTTCGAAAAAAGCGAGAGGCCATATCTTTAAAATTGTCAGGTATAAAAAAACAATACGATTAATAGGCGCAATCGACTGCAACAATAAAAATTAAAGGGTATTCCATTTAAAATTTGAAAATTCCCTCACCTACAGAGAAAACTATAAATTTGGCAACGTTGCTAGTACAATTTTTAAATTTATCTTATCCAGCTACCCCTTTGTACAAAATGTGGTCAATTTATGTTTGATGGTTGCTGAGATAATTGACCGTTTGTTTTTTTCTACTAACCCTGTATACAGGGTGATTCATGAGGAAATGTCAATACTTCAGGTACATACTCAGGGTCCAAAAATAAGCATAAAAGTCTTTACAAATATGGGTCTGCAAGGCCTTTGTTTTCGATACACAGGATGTTAAAGTTTTTATTTATATTTTTGTAATTTTTTTTACATTTTTTATGTTTTTCTGAACATAATTTAAGAAAAATAATTTTATTAAAAATTTAAATACATATCGTTTAATTATACATTTTGTTTTATTTTTTTTTAATTTTGCTATAATAAAATCTTTCGTAATCGTGGTTTTTTTTTTTTTAACCAAATATCTAAAACGTTGCTCATCCGACTTTTAAAAAAGCATCCTGTGACGTAAAATAACAAAACAATTATTACTAAAATGTAATACAGGCCGTACCAAGTTGTGATTGTTCAAAATAGTAATAGGACTTTTTACAAGAAGAGCCGTACTGAGGGGGTCCAAATCCGTCCTACAAAAAAAACGGATACAATTTAACTTCAATATTTAAAATTATCATGATTTTATTAAAAATGAAAAATTAAATAAAACTTTATCACCCTATGTATTCTTTTGGTTTATTTTTGGACCTGACTACATATAAGTATTGTTTTCCCATGATTCACTAAACTATTTTTTTTTCTATTTTTTTTTAAAATCTGTTTTTTTAAATGGTTTACAATTTATTAATAAAAAATTTATCCCGTCTTAAATATAAATTTTATTTATCACCAAAAAAACCTTAATAATCCAATTTTAAAATTATACTTCCCAGAGTCATATTTCATTAAGGAGCGGGCGGGACAATCCGTCTTAAAACAGATTCTTTAAAACTTTAGATTACCACCATTTTCATTCTTAATTACTCTGAATTTAGAAGATAACAGTTTTTACTTTCTTTTTTGGTGGTTTTGCTAATTATTTCTGAATTTTTTTTCTCTTTTTTTATGACAGTATAATTAAACTTAAAATAGTGTATAAAGTTTTTCTTTATCTACAGTATTCGGAAAGTTGTTAAAAGAAAAAAAAACTTTTTATTTTTGATTTATCGAAAAAGCTATTAAAAAAATTTTGCTACTTTTTAGAGAAGGGGGTTTTAACATATTTTATACGGTTTCAGAAAATTAAAAAACATAAAATGGTACAAGTGAAGTGCATTTATTAGAAGAAAATATTTTTTTAGAAAATTTGGGTAAATTAAAAATGCCTCTCTAATCCCAAAATTTTCGAAAAAAGGCCTTTACTTTTATTTATTTGTGATTAATTTTTTAAAAATATCAATTTAAATTTTAATATTAATTTATCAAATGTTTTGCTTTTAAGAAGCATTAAACTGATGTTACTGCTTCTAATGAATTAAAAAAAGCAAAAATTTCAATAAAGCTTTCCTATCACCCTTTTTAAATAATGGGCTGTTAATTGGGAATTGATAAAATTTAATTAAAATAATTTACAAATTAATAAAACGGGGATTTTTTGAAAAATGTTTAAAACTACTTTCACTTTTTCCAAATAACTTTTTCATATCTTCAAAAAAAAATGCTTGACTCTTGAACCAAAATTTTCAATTTTTTTGAACTTTTTAATTGTTGGGGTTTTTTTTCCCAATCTTACTTTATTTCAAATTTTAAAGTCTTTTTTTTAAAATTAAAAATAAGTTTTATATTTAACACCTTTTTTTGGAGTCTTTGTCGAAAGGTGTTTAAGGGGAAAAATTCTTTTTAATTTTTTATTTTAAAAAAATTAAAAAAGGTTCAAAAGTAAATTTTTTTTTATTTCAAAGATAAAAATAAAGTTACTAGAAAAAGTTGTTCAAACGTAAAAAAGGGAGTTTTCTAATACCAATTTTCGAAAAAAACGGCCCCTTTTGTTTTGTTAAAATTTTATCAATTAACTAATTCCCAAAATTTTTTTAATGCTTATTTGTGACAAAAAATATTGGACTTCGCTTTTATAATTCATTAACACAAAAAAAAAAGCTTCTTTTTTTTTTTCAAAAATTTGATAATAATTGATATTAAAAATTTAAATTAAAAATTTAAAAAAAATAAAAAATAAAAATAAAAAGATTTTTTTGAAAATTAAATTACTTCTTTTAATTTTTAACAACTTTCCTAAAAAAAAATTATTTTATAAAATTTTTTAAAAATTTTTTTTATTTGTATTTTAAGTTTTTTAACAGGCAAAAATATGTAAATTTTTCTTTAATCCTCTTAAAATTGGGAAAACACTTTTTATCAAAATGGGTTTTTGATAAAAAACCCAAAAAAAAAAGGTTTTCTCTGGAAACCTTTTCATGGACATATATATATCTATTCATCTTTTTAACAGTTAAAATAAGATTCCTTTAATTATAGTATCAAAATTTTATATACTTTTGAAATATTTAAATTTTTCTTCAGGAGAGTCACACATTGGGTGGGTGCAACTAAGGCTCAATATTGCCCTCTTTAATTACAAATTGGTAATCGACATGAACAATTATATCTTCCACTGGCCACAGCTTTGAGGGTTTTCTTTTAAAAAGTATTTCTAAACTACAATATGAATAATATTATTAATACAACTTGCAAGAAAACCTTTTCTCTTGCCCACTGACAAGCTGTAGGGAACCTTTCTCTTTCTTGTATAAATATTTATATGGATTTTGCTTTGAAGAACTAGACAATTTAATGTCTCTATTAGCTGCTTACAGTACAACTTCTTTCTATTTTTGGTTGAATGAAACTCCGTAAGTACAAAAAAAAAATTGAAAAATTAATCTTAAAACCCCCTGGACAAGCCTCGAATTTTGTACTTTTATGTTCCTCCATATTTAAATTAGCTGCTTATGGCGCAACAATTCTTAATTATACGAATTTAAAGACTAACAGTTTTTTACTTTCTTTTTTGGTGGTTTTTCATTATTTTCTAAATTTTTTTCTCTCTGCTGTTTCGAAAAACCTTTGCTATGCCTTCTTTCAATTGCATTTCAACCTTTAAATCTTTGGGTCCTATATTAATAAAATGCCTCGTTCTGCCCTTAAAACACCCAGGTACGTTAACACTTAGGTTTTGGGCGTTTGTACACTCTCTAAAAAATTAAAGAAAAAGAACCAATTATACCAATTATTCCCTTTTAAATAGTGATTATTGACTATTAGTCCAATTATTATAGATTTTCTTTGTAATTAATGTTAACAGATATCTGACTGCGCCATGCGACTTACAACCAATATGCTGATTACTAAAATCAAAATCCAACCGATTTTTTAAACAATTGCAAAAATACTCTTTTTTTCGTTTTTCTTAATATAAGAAAAAATAAAATGTTCATCCTAAAATGGTTTTTAAAATTACATTTTTTACCGGAAAGCCGAACGCCTAAAATAATTACTTTTTTCAACAGTTTGTATCTCCGTTAATTTTCAATATTAAGAGCTGATTTTTTGGAAATAATAATTGTCATATTTACTTTTCATTTTATAAAAAAATTGGCATATATGATTTTCATTAAATATAATAATAGTTAGATATTCTCCATATATATATATATATATATATATCTTTATATATATATATATATATATATATATATATATATATATATATATATATATATATATATATATATTATATATATATATAAATATATATATATATATATATTATATATATATATATATATATATATATATATATATATATATATATATATATATATATATATATATATATATTATATATATCATATAATATATATATATATATATATATATATTATATATATATATATATATATATATATATTGCAAAAATTACTAATAAGACAATTATTATTCTAAAACATTTTTATTATTTGAAAATCCTGTCTTTACGGTCTTTCCATAATTATTAGGTAAACTCCAATAAATAGTCGATTTAATTTTTTAAGGGCTTTTTAATTTGAAATTAAAAAACACATTTAATCTTCCCATTTCATTATTTTTATTTTGACTAAAAAAAAAGGCATTGGGAGGTTTTCAATTTTAAAACAAAAAAAATAATAGTGGCATTACCAAAAATTTTAATAAATGATAGAATAATAGACTTAAGAGATTACCATGAAGAAATAATAAAAATATTTAAGATATCAAGATTAAAAAGGTTCTTAATTTGGATTAATTTTATTACCTCATATGACGACTTAAAGACACATTTATTAATTAATAATTCTTGAACCTTACGGATTAATTTATGTGTGTTAGTATTAACTATGTTTAAATACATAATTTTAATGCTAAAATTGATCCATAATAATCTTAATACTATAGCAACACCAAAATAAAATAAACACTTAACCACTTTGCATTTTAAAAATATAATTTTTCCATCAGGTCCCAGACAGGATATTATATGTGATACACATTACCTGTATTCTTTAATTTTGATGCCTTGCGTTGGCCACCACCAAAGGGATGACAGGCATTACGGGATATGCATTATTATTATAAATGGTTTGGGCAGTCAGGGTGATCGGTGATCAACAAGCCCCCGGGGCAGGCACAGGGACTAGCAGTAGGTGGTTTGATATATATATATATATATATATATATATATATATATATATATATATATATATATATATATATATATATATATATATTATATTTATATATATATATATATCTATATATATATATATATATATATATATATATATATATATATATTATAATATATATATATATATATATATTTTATATATATATTAAAATATAATATATATATATATATATATATATATATATATATATCTATTTATATATATATATATATATATATATTCTCTTATCATATGGTGTCATAAAGTTTATGGAATATGTATTAAAACTTTTTATTACAATGTAGATTTGAAAAAAAGCGTTCTCACATATAAAAGTTTATCATACAATTACGAAACTTAAAATGCAACAACAATGAATATCAGATTTTTTAAGCAGTATATGAGGTTTGACAAAATATAAATTTTACTTAAGAGTAGTACCAATATTTTTTTATAAGAATTTTATGAAATAAAAAGTTATTTTGAATTAAAAGTTATAACATTTAAATACGGTGGCTATTTAACATAAAAATTTAGGATTAATGATGATTTTTGATGTTTTCTATTTTTCTATTTTATTTAAAGCTTACTTAATTTGCATTTTTACTGTAATTTTACAAATATAAAACATACTAGATTGCATTAAATTATATTAAGCCAGAACAATTAATACGGAATTATTAGTAAATAATCACCAATTCAATTTTATTGCTAAAACAATAACAACATTTTTTAAACATTTTGTATAAAATAAAATTAATTTGCTTTTGAGTAAAATTATCTTTTTTTAATAAACTCATATACGATTTAAATTATATAATGTTATTTAAGTTTATTATATATTATATATAATCAAAAATAATAATAAACTTATAATAAAGTATTTATATAATGGTTTAATAAATGAGCACACTATTATATATATATATATATATATATATATATATATATATATATATAATATATATATATATATATATATATATATATATATATATATATATATATATATATATATATATATATATATATATCTATATTATATATATATATATATTTATATATATATATAATATATATATATATATATATATATATATATATATATATATATATATATATATATATATATATATTAAAAAATACTAATAGAACCAGAATGATGCCAATTATATAATTTTATTCTTAATCCTATGCCGGTCTTTCAACAGTTGCTGCTGTCTCTCCTAAAATGTCCGAAATCATATTGCGGTTAGGCAAATAAAGCGTATCCTTTCTTCTTCTAATAGGAAGAAATCTGATGAACTAAAAGGCATAAACAAATATACTATTTTAAAGCTAAAAAGCTCTACATAAGCAACCTATTTTCAAGAAGAACTTTTCCTTTTTAATTTTAGATCTATATCTTTTTTCTCAGTTACCAAGTAATGGATTAATTAATTAATTCCCAAATTTAAGGGTATTTTAAAAATCATGAAATTTTACATGGTGGATTTTGTCACACAAGGTTCACATAAGATCTACTTTTGTTTTGGGATACATCATGAGGTAAGAAAAGAAGGTGTGTGACTATGTGACTACGCAGCATACCTAGTCTAACGCAAATGAAAAAGGAATAGAAGGTAAATATTTATCTCTCGCATTTTTCTTATGTGTATTTTTCTACTCAGATCGTATAATTTGAAATATTTCTGAGTTTTCATACGCGCTGTCGCAAGCTCGTCTTGATTCATCGAGATTATTAAGTCAATCTCTATCCTAAATCTTGTCGGCAACTTTATTCTAAATACCAAATTCAGCCATTATTAACCAACTCCAAACGTTGCATGCGAAAAACAATGTTATCGTAACCTTACACCTTTACGTGTGTAAAAGTTAACAATTAATGGGTTTAAAATTAGAGTGCATTAATAATCTCCTTTAAAAATAGAAAATTAAAAACGTAAATCCTTGTAAGTGTAAAGTTATTTTTACCTGGATGCAATTAATTTTCTTTGTTATGTTGCATGAGTTAAAATGTTTATAAACTTTAAAGTAAATTTAAAACGAAAACTTATAAAATTAGAATTAAAGGCTGATTGATTGATTGATGACATAAATACACAAGTTGAGGTTTTGTCCGCCTCGACACTGCAGCCTACAGGGCTTGTTGTATCTCTTGTGTATTTGTTTCAGTTAAAAAGGTTTGACACCTTAGACAGGTGTAGTAGCCCTTCTACTGTTCTTTTCTGGTCTCCAGCCTCCTGGTGGTTAGTGTCCATCATGAGGTTTTGATTTGTTCTCCAGTATGTAAGTGCAGGGCATTCATATATGATGTGAGAGGCTGTCTCTTCCTCTTCGTCACATAGTCATAGTCATAGTCAAATGGGTTCTTCTCTATAGATGCCCATAGTGTGCATATGTTTTCTTAGGGTGCAGTGTCCGGTTATTAATCCTGTCACTATTCTAATCTGATTCCTATTTATTTTAGGATTTTACTTGTCAATGCTTTCGATCGTGAGTCCAACATTGATTTACTGTGATATTGCCTTGGAATGTGGTTCCAGTATGACTGATGTTGTGTTTGAAACCACCGAGTCATGTAGCCACGAACCGAGGCTTTTGGTATTACAAGAATTAAAGGCTAGAAAGATTATTACAAATGAAAGATTTAAACTACTGTGGATAAAAAATGAGTTTGAAGAAGAACGGATTTCAAAAAAATCTGTAATAATGAAACATATGTAAAGGATCATTTACCGAGGACTAAACAGTGCCATAGTTATTGCTTTCCTGATATTTAATTAAAAGTTTACCGGCCGAGTGATGATCGCGTTGTTACATTTAGCAATGGACTTAGCAATTGTTAAAAGTTAACAACGGTTTAGAATGTTCAACGAAATGTCAGATTTTGACAGGTTACCTACTAAAATCATTAAATAACACTTAACAATGACGTTTTGTGAAACATTCTAAACCGTTGTTAACTTTTAACAATTGCTAAGTCCATTGCAAAATGTAAACGCGATCATCACTCGGCCGTAAAATAGTTATTTTATATACTTTTCCCGTAAAATCCTGAAGAAATTGACTTGAATTAAAGCAAGAGAGATACAATTTAAAATTATGATTTCATTGTATTATTGTTTCTATACTTATTTTCTAGTTTAAGTTCTATACAAACTTTCATCCTCATTTTAACCCTTACCCCTAAGAGATGTGATTTAAAATTTTTTATAACAGATCATTTTTAATCGTAATCAATAGCCAACATACCAATTTTCATACTTTTAAATCCAGAAATGACAAAGTTCAAAAGCCTAAGTACTAATTACCAACTCTCATTTTAAGAACTTTAAAATGTAACGTTTTTTTTTGGTACAAACTTTTATCCCTATTTTAAACTGCCAAGGAATGTAATTTTAAAAATTGTAAAACAGATAATTTTTAATCGTTATTAATAATCTACATAACAATTTTCATACCTACTTTAAAATCCAGAAATGACGAAGTTCCACACAAACTTTAACCCCCTCCCCCATTTTACCTTCTTAGGAGGAGGGAAGTTTTCTAAGCCTTTTTTATCTAAAGTCTCCTTTTTTTTAGGTAATCAGAAGTCTTATTACCAACTTCTATATTTACAACTATAACTTTCATCCCATTTTTAACCTCCCCAACAGATGTAATAGACTCTTACCAGAACTTTTTTCTTTGGGTTCTTCTTATGTTAACTGTACTTTTGCTTACTTATTTATGGTTTCCTGTATTGTGTGTAATTTGTAGCTATTTCGTTCTGGGCCGTTTGTTATTTTATAAAATTCCTTTCTTGGGACCATGCAAACTATTGTTTTTAAAAAGACAAAATTTTCTAGTATATTTTTATTATTTACCGTTTTTTGTGACAATCATAATAGGATAACTTAATAAACGATCCAATGGATTATTCTAAACGTTTTATAAGGAGGGAGCTAAAGAGGTTGTTAAGCGGAAAAATTCGAATATATTAAGTTATACGGGTTTTCAGGGTTTTTGAGAAAAATATTTCAAAAACATATTATTATTTTCTTAAATCCAGTTTTGTTTCAAATTCGAAAATAGATGATAGTTTTATACCTTGTTCTAGATATACAATATTTTTATGATAAAAAAGTGGCAAAAGCACAAAGTGGGCTCCTTTTCCACATTTTTGTTCTTGGAATTATTTACAGAATTTTTCTTAAGTGTGCATTTTGTATTAGTAACAAAATTTTTGAAAGACAAGTTTTTTAATTTATGTTTTAAAAATGGTACTTATTATTCAATGTAATATTGTCACTTTAGTTCTCGTTATAAACTTTAAGTTTCCAGCTAACGTTACTTTACCCCAAAACAGTCGTTAACACCCAGACTGACAATTAAACTCTAAGTGATTATATTTCCTCAAGGAGTGTTTATGTAATTATAAGAGAGAATTAGTATTCGGCTTTGGGCAATATGGATTGCTTTTCCAAAGTTAAATAGTTATTAATGAAAAAACTTTCGGCATTTTGAAGTTCTGTCCACAATTTTGTCACAATCTTTTTGGACTTGACAAGTTTTTTACTGATCCGTTTGTATTACTAAATGTTCTTTTTTATTAGTAAATTATTTCTGGATTGTCAAATAAAATTTAATGAAAAGATAATTAATTTAATATTTGCACTATATTTAAAAGCACAAAACACTATTAAATCTCAAATAAAAAAAACATATAATAGAAATGAAGACATAAAAATGTTATTTATAAGATCCCTAGTGAATATAACAAATTTTATTTAGTTGAAACTTTCAGAATATTAGCCAAACGCATTAAAAAACATAGAACATACATTAAAACAAAAATTTCCCAAATCAAAAATCTGTCACGCATTTGATAACAACCACACAATAAACTGGAATACTTTTAGTATTTTAGCAAAGTAAACTTTTTTAAAAAAACGTAAAATTAAAGAAAGTGCCTTTATATTATTAAATAAAGATATTTGTTTATTTAAATAATACATGATTACCTATGCTTAATGCTAAAGTAATTCCAGGTAAACTTAAAATCAACTAACACACGACCTCACCTTTTTCGTCTTTTTGAAAATTATAAATATACCAGTCAAAAAACTAAATATGTTATTTATAACGAAACGTCTAGTTAGTTAAAGTTTCTATATTTTTCTTTTAATTTTATCTTGACAACGATGGCCAACTTGCCACCGAAACGTAGATTAGTTTTCTTGATTTTTTGTTTTTTTTGGGGATTTTCTTCTTTTTTGACGCATGCGATCTGCAAGTTTATAGGTCCACTTTGTTATACCCCGGGACTTGGATCGATGTGGTTCAATTTTCCAAAAAAATGTAAGGCGAGTAATCCCAAAGAAAACATACTAAAACATTAATCCGCCACAAAATATAGAACATATTTAATAAAGACAGGTTAATAAAAAAAACTTGCCAAGTCAAAAAGGAGTGTTTAAGTTTAATGAATTAAAAAAAAATGGAAAACCCTGCTTTGTAAAATCTAACGCAATTATGACCTCAGAAAGTCAGGTTTAATCAGATTGGAAATTTCTATAATATCCCATAATCATATGATATTATTGCCCCTGTTTCAGATCGTTTAAAGTAAAAATGCGCAGTTTTTAGAATATTTCCTTTACTTGTGTCTTAAAACTCACTTACATACTAAATTTTAAGTTTCTACTCCTTCAAGAAATGCCCTATATTTTTGATGAGTCAATGAGTGACTTCAAAATCGAATATCTTAAAAACCACATGACATGACTTCATCAATTTTTCCACAGATTTTTAAAATACTTATGTAAATTTATATACCAAATCGTATACCTTTACGTAAAACGATAATGACATTATGATAGGTGAGAAAACACAATAAAACATTTCGTGCAATATACACACCTTGAGCGTCAGGCCGAAACTTGGCCGCCGCATTAGGCTGGCCGTCCACTGGATGCGTAGTCGTACGACCTACTGGTCGTGCGTTATTGTCCGTATATGTCCGACTAATCCCTCAAAATGGAAAGGCGTTAAACAGCGTCGATTGCCTACGACTTCGGTCGGACAACTTCAACCGACTCCATCCGACTTGCGACTAGTCCCGTTTGGACGGAATTTGTCGGACGAATTTAGACGACTTTTTGTCAGTATTTTTAAAAATCTTGAAGTAATATAGAATATGGATTGCGAAAAGCTAATTAGCATGGTGAGAGAGCGGAAACCATTATGGGACATGCGAGATACAAGATATTACGTTAGAGATGTCCAAAGGAAATTGTGAATATTTTTGTCTTTTTCTTGTTAATTTTCATCTTAAGAATGAATTTTCAAAAAAATATATATCCTTTGGATCCATTTTAAAAACACCAGACACAAACGCAAAAATACTATACAAAATACCGTACGAAAATAAAAACCAGTCGGTACTAATGGACGACCTACAGTCGTACAAATTTGTACGATCTAAGTCGTCCATATTCTCACGACTATAAAGTCGGACGACTACGCATCCAGTGGACGGCCAGCCTTAGGCCGGACGCATACATGCAACTTTTAGTCGAGCAACTGTTTAGTCACACGTTAAAAGTATATGGAAATGTATCTAGTTGCTAATATGCGCACCTACATACATTTCCATATACTTTTAACGTGCGACTAAACAGTTGCTCGACTAAAAGTTGTATGTATGCGGCCGTCATCCGCCTAGATTAATCGCAAGGCATTACTTGGCAGTTAATGATCTCAACCCTTCTCAATTAGTCTGTCTCAGGAAGTCATGTATGTGGTCAGTGCGCTGTTGAGAGTGTTAAACCAGAGTTGCAAATATCCATATCGGAAAAACAAATTTACCGTCTAGTATCAATAGTTGTCAAACAGTTTTATGTAAATAAAAGGGTCTGTATTTCTATTAGATTTTGTTTAATACTAATAGTCCAGTAAATGAAGGGACAAAGCTGTAAATAAATCTGTACAGTTTTCCCTTGTGGCGCAATTCTTAGGTCTTCGGGGATGATTTCGAGCGAAAAAAAGTTTATCAACATTAACAGGTGAAAAAGGGCTGAAAATGGCCCCTTAAGCCCCGAAAAATGGGTTTCCCGCTAATATCTGTCAAAATATGCGAAGAATGAAGAATTTTTGTTTAGACAAAAAATGAAGATCGCCTTGTAATCTACAAAAGTGGACTTATATTTTTTTCAAAAAATTAATAGTTTTCGAGGAAACGGGACCCAAAAGTCCCCTCATTTCAGCTGCCGCTCTAACGCTAGAATGCCGCTATCTTCATGGATTTACTAATAAGCGGGCGGACGAATTGTTCCATTACTCGGGCAATAATGTACATTTTTTAATCATTTAATGTTCATCGGAATGGGAAAACCCGCAACTATCATTGCATATGAGTTTAAGTCCATTCTGATTTTTCTAAAATATTTAAAAAAAACGGTCAAAGTTTTTTTTTAGAATATTTTGAGAGTATCTTATTAATTTATTGATATTTAAAAAAAATGGTTTGTTATTAACATTTCTTTTTTATAATGAGACCTTAGCAAGTGTTTAATGATCCCAGAAAATTTCCTTTACCATCTTTTTTGCGTTTTGATAAAAATTATTTTGCCCATCTGCATTTTTCAGTAAGAAACTACTACTACCACATCTATTCAGTGTGGAATGTTATGGATTTTTCGACAGCCGTTTTTACAAAAAATATTAGTGTGTCGAAAAAAAAAAGTAAGGGCCATTTTTGTAGATTTCTAAGTGATCTTCATTTTTTGTCTAAACAAAAATTCTCTAATTCGCATATTTTGGCAGATATTCGCGGGAAACTCATTTTTGGGACTTTCAGGGGCCATTTTCAGCGGGTTCTCACGTCGGAATTGTGATAAACTTTTTCTCGCTCAAAAGCATTCGCGAAGACCTAAGAATTGCGCCGCAAATATAAACTGTACATATTTATTTACAGCTTTGGGTACTTTCAGGTCTTCAGTTACTGGACTATAACCCAAGAATATAATTCAATATACAGGAAATATACCTCTCCAGCAAGTGACTTACGTTAATATTTAATTATATGACGGGCCTAAAATTGATCACCTGAAGCCGCTATTAAACTAGTAGAAATCAATATAAACCAGTCCCGTGTCAAATAACAAGTCTTAATTAATTTTTTTCGATCTTATCTACAAGTAATGAACATTAACCCGGTAGATTCTGGCTTCTGATAACAAACTATAAGTTATTAGAAGCCGTTTATCTCTTAATTTTCTAATTAAGTAGAAGGCTTGAGCTTTAGAGACACGATTCGGTGACAAAGAACATTCGATTAGGACTAGACTCGTTGTTCTGATTGTGTACTCTGATAAAAGTAGAGTCAAATTAGTTGATGTGTTTTTACTTTGGGAGTAATTTTTAAATTTAAGGTTTTAAGTTTTACCCAAGCGGTTTTTCTCTGTCATTATTGTTATTTAAATGGTTTTATCCATACTGTTAAAGCTCTATAAATTAAATTTTAGGGTATTTAAAGGTTATTTTAAGATATAAAGATTTTGAGTTAAAAAACCATAATACTAGAATGGTATATCATTTTCTGCAAAACATCTATGAAAATTAGTAAATGGAAGTGATAGTATATTACATACCGATGAGGAAAGTGTTTCATTACTGTCGAGAGATTAGTTAGCTGTGGTTAGTTTTGGTTAGCTGTGGTTAGTTGTGGTTAGTTGTGTTAACTTTAATCTCGAGACATTAATGAAAACTTCCCTCTGAGGTTTGAAAACCATTTTTTTACAACTACAGCCTTATTATAAAATTAGATATTTCATTTTTTCAAATGTAGTAAACATTACCTCTCTGAACCCGCACATTGCCTGAAACAAATACTTAAAAAAAAACTAAAAAATTTAAGTACCTATATATGTCTCGGTTAAAATATTAATTAAAATTAAAAATATTAAAATTTTGATAAAAAATTTAAAAAAATCCGAGATCCTTTTGTTATAGCATATGACGTCATGTCCTAAATGACATATTAATCTGTTGAGACTGGTATATTTATTATTTTCAAAAATAAAACAGGAAGTATTGTGTTAATTGAATTTAAGTTTTCTCAAAATTACTTAAGCATCAAGCAAGGGTAGGTTAGGTTAGGTTTAAAGTGAGTGGGTATAACACCCTTCCACCGCGACCCATCGGTTTATTGTGGTTCACACCCTTTTATATTTTTCCCATCAGTTCAGACTCCTAATAAATCTGATGATCCTGTTGGGAGAGAGATCTTTCACCTTCCCCTGCCACAAGGTCTCATTGCCGAGGATTGCGAATCTGAGTCGTGCCATTGCTGGGTACTCACACAATATGTGTTCTGCCGATTCATCCTCCTCCATGCACATGCGGCACACCGCGTCTTCCGCTAGGCCGATCTTGTACATGTAATATTTCAATCTGCAGAGTCCCGTGTACAGTCCGACTAGAGTGTTAAGGTGTACCCTTGATTGCTTCAGTACCGGAGATTTTTTCCTTGCGTCCAACCTAATATGCACTCCTTGGCCATTCTTTAAGATATACGGATGACTGGTTCCGGCCCTGTGAATTTTGTCTCCGCCCCCCTTTGGCAAGGAGGTCTGCGGGTTCATTACCTTCTAGGCCGGTATGTCCAGGTTCCACAGTAGGGTAACCTTGTTGCTTTGACCCAGTTTGGTCAGCGCATCCTTGCAATTCCAGACGGTTTTCGAATTGCACCGGCTGGATTCAAGAGCCCTAAGAGCTGCTTGACTGTCGAAGAATATTTTAATTGTCTTACGTGTGCAGTGCCGATCAACCAGCGATCTAGCACACATCTCAATAGCAAATACCTCCGCTTGAAATATGGGTGCGACAGTGCCCAGGTTGAAGGAAAACTCTGCCCTCGGCCTCTGTCCATATATTCCAGCTCCACTCCGTCCTTAGTTTTGGAGCCGTCGGTGTACCAACAGATGTCAGCCGGACCAGGTCGGTCGTTTTCCGACTCCAGGGTAACCACACATTATTTAAATTAACTGATATTGTTGTTACACAGTTATCTTTATCTAATAGTAAATACAGGGTGTTCCACAATAAACTGCGGCGATCGATTTCTCGAAAAGTAGGTTTTGGAAAATTTAACAAATTTGAATACTAATGTTAAGGTGGAGCAACTGGGCTAAAATATTTTTAAATTGGTGGCACTTTTGGTTATACCGGAAGTTGGTGTCAACTTGCTTATAACTCCAAATTTAATTATTTTATTTTATTTAGACAATTTTTAGTTTTTGATTTATTACTAGTTTAATATTTTTATATGACGATTGCTGATTTGAAATTTAATTATACTCCTATTTGACAAGGATATTTTACTCTTAATTTGTTATAAAGGCGAAATTTTCTTAGCTTTTTTTTAAATCCATTAAAGCCAACTCCAAGTATTATCGATATATAAAAATATTAAACTAACAATATCTATTTAAATAACTAAAAATATTCGGAATAGACAACCATGCACAAACTTGCACTTATTTTTAATGCTTAATAGGATAAAATAAAAAAAATTGGGGATTTTATTTAAGGAAAGAAAAATTGGAAATGTTTTTAGTTTAATTTTTTAATTCTATTTTTTTAACACCCTATATTATTAGTTTTTAAAATATTTTAAAAAATCTGTCAAAGTAGATCCTTTTCAACAATTAATCCAACTCAGAATAAATAATGAAGGCTTTTTTATACCAAAAATTGATATCTATAAACGTCATTTTTTATGTAAGGACCTAAATATGTTAAAAACGCATATATTTAGGTATATGACATAATTTATGTAATCTGCCTAAAATCTTGTGTAGAATTTGAAAATGAAATAATATATAGAGAGTTTTTTTTAAATGAGCAAGTTCACACCTACTTCCGGTATAATCGGAAGTACCTCCAACTTAAAAATATTTAAGCCGAGTTGCCCCCTTACCAAAGTCTACTTTTCGAGAAAAGCATCGTCGCAGTATATTTCAAATTTTAATTAGTTTTTGAATATTATGCATAAGGCTTTTATTGAAAACGGTGGTAGACTTATCATCTAAACGTAGACCTGGCCCTTTGCTGCTATGCGTATCAAACCATGTTTTATCAACGTGGTTAAATGTATAATTTTTTTATAAGGTTTTTAAAAAAATCAGCTTTACTAAATATTAAAAATTGCCCAAGTTACAAGTATTTTATTTTAGCTATTTTGGCAGAATTTTACAACATTTGCAACTACTCTAGTAAACCCTTTTATCATCCTCTTTAAAACGCCAATTAAAAAGTTAATTTAACTAACATTTCCTCTCTAGAAAAGTTAACAATATCATCCTCTCCAAAAACCTCGAAATTTATAATTGAAACAAGCCTCGGGGTATTAAAAACTTGCAGAGCCATACTTTAAAGTATATTTTAGCCTGTGAAATCCTAACTTCTCTATCTTACACCGAATTCTAAATGTTTATATGCCGGTAAAGTTTCTGTTGTTATATCACCAGGAAAATTAACATACAAACTACTTGAAGAAGGTTTATTATAATAGGGTGAAGTTATATTAGACGCGAGCAGTGGTGTGTGGTCGGATTTTGCCCGTGGGGGCTGTTAAGAAAATTACCCTGGAACTTTATAGTTATATAGATTATGCGTACGGGTAGGTAGAAATAAGCGAAGACGTTGTTTTGGTTAAAAATGCTTTATAAACAATAATTACAACATTTAATTAAAAAAATATCAAAAAATATTTGTTGGGCTATTGGTCAAGGTATAAATGTTAACACGCACAAGGCCGATTGTCTCTTTTAAAGTTGCAGATCGATGGAAAAAATACCTTTAAAAACTTTTTAAATGTAAGTAGGCTAACAATGTTTTGGTGAAAATTCAGTCACCGTGTTTAAAATCTGAAGAAAATCAAACTATTTGATATTAAAAAGTTAAAAATAACAAATATATCATTTGTGACATTAAATTCTACATAATCAAAAATATTCTCAGATTAGCTACAATAAAATTCTTAAAGAATTTGGACAATTTTTAATTTGATTCTTATTTATTATTAAAATATATGGTTTTGGCCAATTTATGTATTAAAAAGTCTTGTTGGGTACTAGTCAAAACTGTCTGTCTATATGTTCTTTAAAATGGGACCGCTTCGGTCCTGGTCCCAGGGTATAGAACCGAGTGTGCTTTAAAATATTGATTTCTACGAACTGGCAAGTCGCCTGAAACAAGTTAAAGGAAAACCCAAAAAAACATAAGGTTCAAATATCTATCGACGTTTTAGTGGCAAGTTTAACATTGTTTTCAAAATTAAATTACTTTTAAAAAAATATCTAAAAACTTGAGACATTTAAAATTAAAATAATTTAAATATTTTTTTAGAAAATCAAAGTAGTGCAAAATTTGTGACGTATTGCCATAAAAATTATTTTTTATGACATTATGTTATAATTTCTGACAAAAAGATCTTAAACTTTTATTTTAAAATTCTTACAGCTTTAGTTTTATTTTTTTTATTTTTTAGTATTTTTTTAGATTAATAATATCTTGAAAACGGTGGTAGACTTGCCACCGAAACGAAGGTAGGTATTCTGTTTTTTTTTAATATTTTGGTTCAGGCGATCTGTCACTTGGTAGGGGTCAGTAGATCCGAGCTTAATACTATATCCCGGGACGAGATCCAAAGCGGTATCATTTTGGAAAGCATAAAGATAGAAATTTTTGGCCCCATTGGGTTAGGTTAGGTTAGGTTAAAAGTGAGTGGACTTTTTACGCCCTCCACCACGACCGCTCGGTCTATTGTGGCTAACACCTATTACACCTATTCACATATTCTGTTTGGAGGTAGGGAAGTAATAGTTCATCACGGCAGAGCCCCGCATTACCTTACTTACAAATAGCTTTATTAATTACGAATATATTTACAACACTTCTAAGACTACATCTGTACGCACAATCTATTTACAATATATAAATAAAAGTATATACATATGTCAGAGCATATTCTCGAGTGCCTTCACAGGCTTTGAGAATGGGCGACAACCGGATGAGGGTTGAGGCTGGTGGAGACCCTGGGTAGTGGGGAAGTGTTGGTTTGGGAATGGATAGCATTTTCCGATCAGTGATCTCTCAAATGCTATTAGACACAAGATCTACTAAAAGTTTGGAAGTTGTTATGTTAATTGAGTTGTCTTAGCATATTGTAATTAAAATATATTGCTGGGAAAAGTTCCCAAAAACCCAGCTCGTTTTTCATCAGGTACTACGTAGCTTTGATCAGGTACAATGTAGCAGTTAAACCAAGCTCGGTCTGTATTTTAGTCGGTACTTTACATTTATACACATTTAATCAGTATTTGATTCATCATTCGCACTCTCATTCATACTATTCACTCTTTTTCATTCATTCACATTCATTCCTGTTAGGTCTGGTCAATAGTCCCGTTAGTAAGTTTGTGTTTGCAGTTTTACACCGCTGGTTGGCAGGGCATAATAATGTCTGGTCTGTTTGTATATTTTGATGTAATCCTGCATTTTGTGTTAGGTTTAAGGGTTAGGATATAGGGATAAATAGGATTGTCAGTCGTCCTGGTAGTAGAAGGGAAGTTTATGATAAAGTGGCTTATGTACAATATCGTCATAGTGTCTGAGCCGTATTAAGTCTTGCGTTAAAACAGACTTTTGCGGCTGTGTATTATAAAATTTGTTTGCCAAAGAATAGACGTAGTCTTCCATTCTTGGCGTGTCCGTTAAGTCATGTAGATCGTCAATTCTTGTGTAACGCCCTGAGGACGTTACACAACGCAGTACCTTGTTTTGGTACCGTTGTAGTCTGGACATCTGTGTGTTAGATATGCTGCACCATACTGGTGCAGCATATGTAATAGACGGTCTAATTATTTGTTGGTAAATTGTCAATTTATTGCTAGGGGATAGGTTAGATTTTGAGGATAGTAACGCATAGAGACTATTTATTGCTGCAAAGCCTCTATGCAATAACTGGGTAACATGCTGTTGGAAGGAAAGGCGGTCATCGATAATGACGCCAAGGGATTTTAGGGTTTTTTGAGGTCTAATAAAGGTGTCATTGATTTTTATGGGTATGTTTAGTTTGTTATTGGTAAATTTTTTTGTAATGATCATACATTCGCTCTTTTCCTCATTTATGCTAATCTTCCACTTCTCGTACCATGGTTGTAGATAGTGAAGATGCGTTTGTTACTGTTGTCTTGCGGAATTTGCTGCAAACGAATGCGCGTAAAGAAGAGCATCGTCGGCAAAGAGTGCGATTTTTGTATTAGGGAATTTAGGAAAGTCGGCAGTATATAAGTTATATAGTTTAGGTGATAACACTGTTCCTTGTGGTACACCTGCGTGTGTCTTGTACGTCTGTGAGTATGTGTCTTCGACTCTTACCCTAAAACTTCTGTTTTGCAGGTAAGAGTGGAACAATGTTACCACGTACATTGTGCCATACAGTATCGAACGCTCTTTTAATTTCTAGCGCAAGTAGTACAGTGTTCTGTTTTAGATTAATTTTATTAAGTGCTTCTTGTACGACTCTGAAGACTAACAGGATTGTGCTTAGGTCGTCGCGAAAGCCAAACTGCTCATCAGGGTAATTCTTGTCGAAGTATTCCCGGTATTTGAGCAGTATGCCCTCTCGGCGCCCTTTGTCCTATACACTAGCGGCTGAAGTTGCCGATATCCGGCAACCTCAGCGGGTTGGAGTTGCCCATAACCGGCAACTCCAGCGCATGTTACAAAAGATCCTACTGGGCCCAACCACGACATCGACGCGGCGTGCGAACACAGCAGTGGGGGCCCAAGGAGAACTTTTTATTACTCAAATTCGCCAAAACATTATAGAACATATTAACAAAAATATTTATATTACAAAAAATACTCAAATTTTAAATTTTTCAATTTATTCTAGATTTGTAGGTATTCTGAGAATATTTCATATTTTTTAGGATTTAATGTCAAAAATGATTTGTTTTTTTTATGGTAAGGGTGGTGGGTCAATTGGTTTAAAGGGTTCCCGAATTTACCTCAGCATTTAAAAAAGGCAACAAAATTGTATTTAAATTTAAAAAAAAATAAACTTCTCAGTCACCTTTACTTAATAATATTAAAACTTTTTTTAAATTTTACGTTTTGTTTTAAAAAAGTTTCTTTTGCTAAAATGCTAGAGAGCGCTTCATTTCATTTTTATTATTATCAAATGCATGTTAAACATTTTTTTATTTGTAGAAGTCTGCCATTTTATTATATAGCTTTGATGTACTTTCATGAGTTTAACTAGTAAATGAGAACACATCACTATCACTATCACAAAGTAACAGACATCTCAATCCAATATTTTCATGCGTTTAGTTAATGGTCTGGAAGTATGACCTTTATAAAATTTATCACGTTTTTAAGGGATTTTATTAATATTATAAATTGTTAGTATTTTTATTTACACTTTATGGTTAATAGTTTAAAGGCTTGTTTTGGGCTAGATACCTAAATGACTCTTTAATCATCAAAAAAAGGTTTTCGAAAAATAGCGTAAAAAAATAGCAAATAGGAAAAACCAAAACTAAACCAAAAACAGAACAAATAAATTTTAGTCTTTTCTTTTTTTACAATTTCTAATTTGTAAAATACGTATTTTTTTTTTATTTTACAAACCCTTAGCTTCATTAAGAAAAATAATTATTTACAATAGCCTTCACGGGCCATATCTCTTTTTATAATAAATTATCTTGCATTTTTAATGGTTTTTGGGATATTTCCATTTTATTTTTAAAATTATGAAAATTAAGAGTAAAAAGAACTCTAATGCATATTGCCTTTTATCTACTTTTTTTTGGTTATCCAAACACTTTTGAGGTGACCCTCGTATAATTAATGTTAGTTTTAACATATTAAGACAAATATATGTTTTTACAGTTGCAGATTTCTAAAAATAAGCATTTAATGATTAAATGAACTTTAAGCAAAAATATTATTTGTGCTATAGTCTTAACAAGCTATAACGGGACTTGTGAAAATAAATAATATCACCATATTTCACCGAAGAGTATAAAAATGACCTGGTGGGTGTTCCGATAGGTTAAATATTATCACAAAACACACATTGTTGCAGAAAATTATTTACTTTAGCCGGTATTTTAGTGATAAAGCTTCATTTAAATATTAATTAAATTAAAGGATTAATAAACAAGCCAAGCAAAAGTTTAATTGGTGTTTTTTACCTGCGTCCAATGCAACAACGTCTTTTTTCTTCGAAAGTCAATAACTTGAAAAATATCTGTGTCCGTGTGAAATAAATTTATAAACAAAGTGCAAATCACAAACATAAACAAACGTTAATTTTTTTTACAGAGTAAAACAGGGTTTTCGGAAAATTTTGGATTAAAGTCTATTCCGGACGCGGGTCCTGGGTGCCCAATTTGGCTTTTTATTCGAAAAATAAAGAAAAAAGTAAGAAAAAATGTTAGTCATTATGTAAACAAATTATTATCATTTTACATTAAATTAGGTACTTTGTTTAACCCCCAAGAGAGATTTACGGATTTATTTTAGCTGTTAATGCGATGAAATTTGGAAAAATGGATTTTTATTTAAAATCTACGAAAAAATTAAAAATTAATTTTTTGCACACTTTTTATTTTATCCTGTTTTAGGGGTAGTTTTTCACGTCAAAAGGGTGAAAAAATCTGGTGATACTTTTTCCTAAGCAAATTTTTTGGTATAATAAAAAAATACAAAAAAATATATTAAACTCATTGTCTTACTTTTAATTCGAATTGAAATTTTTTAAGCCCCCAAAAGATGTGCCAGGGGTACTTATAATCCTTTAGGAAAGGAAAATATTTTTTTTGGTCGTGAAATGGCTACTTATCCATAATTTTAGGCAAAAAGCACAAGATTTTTTTGTTTACATTTTTTTAATTGTACGATATTTTAGGGATGATTGGGGGTTGTTTCATCCTCAATGACTTACCCTTAAATTTAATTTAGGCTCAGATTAATATAATGTCATTAAAAATACAAATGTTTATCAATATTAAGTAATTTCTATAAATTTTTTAGATTATTCTAAAAAACCTTTAAAAAGCACCTAGAAAATACTCCCAGGTACCCTGGGAGTATTTTCTAGGTGCCCAAAGAGCATTTTCATAAGTTTTTTATTAGATTTCAGTTAAAAAACCCCTAAAAAGGGTGTTTTTTGCATTTTTAGGGGTAATGCCAGAACCTGTGGAATCCCGAAATTCGAAATTAGCGTCCCAAAAAACGTACCCTAAAGATAGTCTCAACTTGCGGAGAAATTGGGCACCCAGGACCCGCGTTTTGAATGGACTATCAGATATGTTTAGGATTTACGTGTTTAGGATCATCCAACGAGAACCAAACAAGGCCATATTTTTAGCTTTTCTTGTATTAAAAAAAAAACTAAAAATACTCATCAAGTGAATATTTTCCTGTAAAATCCTTAAAAATACTAAGGAGAATGATTGAAATTAAAACAAAAGAGATACAACATAAGATTACCTTTTTTTTAATAGGACACTATTTATTGATACCCTCAGTAGAGTGTATTTAGTAGGGACTTTTAGTAACAATGGAATTAATTTAAATTAAATAAGAAATTTGTAATTTAAAAATTAAAATAGAAAAAGGTAACAATAAATGTCTGAAATGCCAAAAAACAAAAAGTCAATATTCTGTCAAAGTCTAGCGTTTATTAAAACGTTTTAACACAATGGTAAAGGTAAAGCATAAAATCAAAAAAATTATCTTGTTAATAAAAATCAATTTAATATCATTTTTATCGTAACCTATCAAAAAAATAAGTTAATAAATAAAGTATCTCATCATGAAAATGCTAATTTTGTCCTATCTCTTTGGTTTTAATTTAAATATTTTCATAGCTTCTACGGAAAAAATTCACAAGATGGCCGTTTTCTTTTTTTAAATAAGTAAAGCCACAAATATGGCGCTGTTTCGTGGTATTTTAATGATAATGTACGAATTTTATAACAAATTTTTGACGTCAAAATAGGTCAATTTAAGTCAACTTTGTTTTTTGTTTAAATATAAGACAATTTTTGAATAGAACCGTAAGTTATAGTAAATTATAAAAATGTGAACAAAACCCCAACTCCTTTTCCCGACGTTCCCAGGAGTCTGCCAAAAAACTTCCTTTACAATTTCCCAACCTCGTGAGCTTTTTTGGCTGACTGGGAATCGTCGGGAGTAGGAGTTGGGGGTTTTTTCAATTTTTTTTTTCACATTTTTCATAATTTACTATAATTTACGGTTCTATTCAAAAGTAATAATTTCTTAATTCTATTAAAGTTTAAAAATAAATAATTAAAATAAAAAAAATATTTTAATTTGATTTCTCAAATACGGCCTTTGAACATTTTGAACAATAAATTTGCAGTTCCTAACAACAACTACACTCCAACTAACCTCGAAGTAGTACATCTTTTTCTGCGCCCTTAAAATTGTTGTTAAAATAAGGTTTTTTTCTTAGTTTCTCGAAAAGGTACTAGTTGGGTGTATAATGTTTATTGTTATACAGGGTGTCCCAACTCTATTTATACGAAAAAATAAACTTAAAATTTAAAATATTTGTTTGGTAATACTTATTTTATTTACAGTTTTGGTAAATATACAGGTTGTCTTGAAAATAAAGTTTATTGTTGAGGTACGTTTTTTTAAATGGAACGCTCAGTATATTTTGCCCAATTTTGACTCTTTATTTAATTCCACATCAAAAATGTAAAATATACTATATGTCAATTAAACAATATGTTTTTTTTTGCATCATGTACACGGGCATAGATATTTAGTGTATAGAGTTGGGGCACCCTGTATAGTCAGACACTATAAAATAACGTTTTTAGTATTGTCAATATAAATATTTTTTTTCTGAAAACATTTGACAGGTTTAGGCAAAATGCAATTGTATTAAAAAAAAACAAGGGCATTAGTGGACAAGTTAAATTACAATAGAATGTGAATATAGAAAGCAGGCAGAATAAAATTTAATATACGTAAAAATCTTAAGGAATGACGCCCTTCCTGCAGTTTAGAGCCACAGGCGACGATTTTATTAAAGAAATTGAATTTTAGGAAAAATATTTGATATATTTGAAGAGATATTTTCTCGACGTTCTCTTAAATTTCAAACAAGCAAAATCGCCTAGACAAAAGTTTTACTTTATAGAAACTAGCACAAAAAATAGCCACAGAAATGCCACTTTAACGACCCTTATGTTTCAAGAAGCATCTAGAACATACTCTTATTATTTTAGGGATTCATTATACATAAATACATATACAGGGTGATTCATGAGGAAATGTCAGTACTTCAGGTACCTGGTCAGGGTCCAAAAATAAACATAAAAGTCTATACAAATATGGGTCCGCAAGGCCTTCGTTTCCGAGTTACAGGGTGTTCACCATAGAGCTGACATGTGCTTAGAAGTAAATGGTGGAATTTTTAAAAATTATAAAACCTAGATTATGTTTTGCCGAAAATAATTAAAGAACAGCAATTTTATTAAAAATTAAAATACATATTGTTTAATTATATATTTTTTTATATTTTTTAAATTTTGCTTAATAAAATCAGATGCGTCGTAATTTTTTTAAATCCAAATATCTCCAAAAAGGTTGGTCATATTAACTTTTAACAAGTATACCTTTTTGACGTAAAAATAACAAAACAATTATTTAATTTACTTAAAAATGTTATACAGGGCCGTACCAAAAAGCTGTGATTGTTCAGAATAGTAAAAAGACGTGTAGGTGGCTCCCCCTACAATTAAGAGCTGTAATAAGATTGGATTCGAATCCGTCATACCAAAAACCCCGGATACCAATTTTTACTCCAGTATTTAAATTATCATAGATTTTATTTAAAAAATAAAAAAATTAAATAAAAATTTTAACACCCTGCATTTCGAAAACGAAGGTTTTGCAGACCCATATGTTTTATAGAATTTTATGCTTATTTTTGGATATACAATAAATATATAAAAAATATATAATTTTTATTTTATATATATATATATATATATATATATATATATATATATATATATATATATATATATATATATATATATATATATAATAAATATAATATATTATTTTATATATAAATATTATATAATAAAATAAATATATAAAATATTTATTTTTTTTTAAATATAATATAAATAAAATTTTATAAAAAATAATATATTATAAAAAATAAATATATATATATATAATATATATATATATATATATTATATATTTTATATATATATATATATATATATAATATATATATATATTAAAATATAATTTTTATATATATATAAATTGTTGTTTTTTAAAATATATATATATATATATATATATATATATATATATAATATATATTTTATATATATATATATATATATATATATATATTTATAATATATAATAATATATATATAATATATATATATATATATATATATATATATATATAAAGGATCGCAACAATGTTGTTGTTTACTTTTAATAACAATTAATTATTTTATCTTTATGTGCTTTCTACACCACTAAATTGAGATAACAAAACCGCTCATTATTTTCGTCGTTATCGGTCGACACTAACCCAGATCTCCATATTTCTAACAAAGAATAAAACCACAAAAAACATTAAGCCATAAATATTTACACATTTTATCACAAAGCCAGATCTTTCTCAACAAGCAACACCTAAATACATTACATTACTCTAAACCCTTGCTTAAATCCATGTAATCTTTCGCTAAAATCATAATGTTTATTTCCGTAAATATGTCTTATAAAATAAGCAGCTTTATTTGTCACAAAGCAAAGTTTGTCGTCTTTGAAAATATCATTAGGTAAATTAGCCTTATAGTTGAAGCCGAAGATATAATTAATATATACCTTTAAAATACAAATATATACGGTATTAATGCATTTAATTTTTATTTATAATTTTTTTATTAGAAATTTGGACTCTTCTTAATTAAATTAATATCTTAATTTTAAACTGCGGAACTAAGTGTTAACACAAACTACTTTTTGGTACTAGTTTATAATTTATATACAGGGTTAAAAAAATAAACTTTGATTCATAAAGACCAAATTTTAAGGTTACGTACACTAAATAATCGCCTTATTTTAAATGATAAGTTTTAAACAACACTTTAAGTCCATTTGTCTTTATACGGGTCTTCAAAAATTGATCCAGTGACAAATTTTAGGTTGTCATTAACGTTGTATAAAGCCCGGCCAGTCCACAATTCAAACCCCAATCTCGGATAAACATCTTTTATCTTCGTCTTTTCCATGCCATCCGCGTTGAACTCGCCCATCTCTCTAGCCTGGACTAGTACCAGTACGGATCATTATATTTTTTCCCATTTTAGTTTAATTCGTGATGCAGTATTTTGTAATTTAATTCTTTATTTGGAAATAAAATAATTTCTTTTACCGTTAAATAATTCGATTCATTCTGTGGAAATCTGTGTTTTTACTGTCCAAATGAAAAATATTGGGATTTAAACAGCTAAAATAAGACTTTCAGTGGTGGCTATACTTTATGAAAGTTAACAGTTGGCGATGCGAACATTCCCACATAATAGTAAATTTTGTTTTTCAGATTTAGGTTGACTGACTTACGGCCGAGTGATGATCGCGTTGTTAAATTTAGCAATGGACTTAGCAATTGTTAAAAGTTAACAAAGGTTTAGAATGTTTAACAAAACGTCATTGTCAGTGTTATTCAATAATAGGCCTTTTCATCACAATTTTTTTGTGCGCATGCGTCAGTATCAGCCATTTTTTTCGTACGGTTTTTTGTAAACAAGCATGTTAAAGGGCCTGTAATCACATAATTAAAATAAAAAAATACTAAAGAAAGTATAGTTATTGAAGAAAAGAAATACGAAAATAAAGAAAAAAGTGCCTTAATCAGCAAATAAGTTTTTTTAATCGATTATTATTATGATATCAGTACGAAAAGGAACGACGAAGCGGTGTTGTTATGGAGTATGTAAGAGTGATACACGCTATAAATCATTTAAATACAATACATATTATTTTATATAACAATTGTATATATGTGGTAGGCCTAATTAAAATAAAATTATAGATACTTTTTGTATAGTAAAGAAGTAATGATGCCTAACCCCTTAATCAGCTCACTTCTTTTTTCTTTTTGAGGACGTCCATGACATTTGAGCCACCTTTTAATTGCGTACAATTATGGGCTTCAACTGAATTGTAAATCAGCGAAGCACCATCAACGATTTTTTCTAGTAAATGATTTAATTGGGGAGATAATACTGCATTCCCAGCCATTGTCGATCAAAACAGTACGAAACTTTTGAATTGCCGCTATTTCAACATGGCGACTGCGCTTGTGCTTGTCACATGATGAAAAGGTCTATTTTACTAGGCAACCTGTCAAAATCTGACATTTTCTTAAACATTCTAAACCGTTGTTAACTTTTAACAATTGCTAAGCCCATTGCTAAATTAACAACGCGATCATCACTCGGCCATTAATATTTTAGAATCGTACTGAACGGAGTTAAATTTTCATATTTTTAAAAATATATAGATAAGTTGTATAGATTACAGTGACTAAATTTAGTTTTTTTTCTTGGTGAGCATATATTTGCATAACTTTAAAAGCTTGGTGTTTGACCGTAATATTTCATAAAATTGTAATTTTTGTTCCGTTTTTGCTACATGAAAAACAATATTGTGGTCTAGTCTAATTGAAATATCCTAATAAACTGTCTAGATAGGTCGAAATAAGTAGATTTAATTCAACTAATATAACTTCTTTAGCTTCTTTCTATAAAGTAAAGTAAAAATAGTAAAATAAATAAAACAAAACAGTAATAATAATGTATTTATTTAGAGTATCATGAACCATTACACAAGAAGATGCTTATAAACTATGAAATAAAAATAAAAGTTGAAAAGCTACAAATTCATCATTGGGTGACAATTGTTAATCAGCTAATTCTAGCGTTTTTGGTTTTTTCAAATAGTCGTGCCAAGTGAAAGGATAGCTACTGGGTTGTTAACCTTTGGGTTTAAGGTGTGTATTTTGCCTTTTTATCTGTTTAATAAAATTGTTATATAGTTATATATAATTACCTCATCTTTTTATAAAGCTAAAATATAAAATAAATTACAAAAGTTTTAAAAAATAAAAAAAGGTTCAAACCATGTTTTATTTTTGACTTATGTCCAATCCCGGCTAAACCGGTTATGCATTCCAAATTTCAAATAGAAATGAAAGACAACTCTGTGAAATACCTGCTTTGACACCCAGTATATATACTCCTGTTTTAGTTATCAACATTAGTTATTGTAGTAATAAACATCATACACGACCGCTTATCCTTGCCTCTAGCAAGTGTAGGCGTTTTCCGAAAATTTCGCCAAGTCACATTTAGGTAATTACAAGCTAGGTACGTGGCTGTGTTATCCGAATATATAGATCACGCAGGGCTCAGGCAATTTCTAAATTAAAGGGGATTTCCAAGTTCAATGCCGCTCCGGGTTGCAAATGCACAAAAATCATTCAATTAGGAAAAATTGCATACTGTTTGGTCATTAGGCAAGTTTTTGTGAGTTTTCTTTCTTATTTTATTTGTGCTTTATGCTGTTGTTAGACTAGATACACCCCTTTTTCATTAAAAACCTAGCTATTTATAAATTAATAATCCGTTTTAATGGGGAGTAATAAATTCCAAATCGAAGAGAGTGACAACATCTTCCCAACACGCTCGGAGACATCATCTGGTACATAGATGGATACAAAACCGAGCAGGCAACTGGAACGGGCATGTACAATGAAATGAGAAACCCACAACTCTCGATTTCACTAGGAACACACAGATTTGTATTTCAAACGAAAATATATGCTTTACTGCACTGTGCAAAAGAAAACAACAGAAGGACTTATAAAAGCAAGCGGATCTGCATAATAACAGACAGCCAGGCATCACTGGGGGCACTAGCAAACCCCAAAGTCCAAACTGACATGGGACTGCCAAAAAGAACTGGAAGTCCTAGGAGAAAGCAACAGAATAACTCGCTTGTGGGCACCGGGACATTCGAGAATGAAAGGCAACGAAAAAGCGGCTGAGCTAGCGAGACAGGCATCATCCAGTCATACTTTGGACCAAAACCCGCCCTTGAAGTAACCAAAACCACAGCACGAGGGCAAACTAGGGTATGTATCCGAAACAAACACGAGAAATACTGGTCCGGTATCAGTAGAATAAAACATGGAAAAAGCTTCATAAAAGACGAAGAAAGAACTACTCGATCAAAGTAGGTGAAGACTTCGCATAATAGTAGGGGTGCTAACAGGGCACGATAACCTAGGAGGACACCTACACAAGATAGGCTCACACAATGGGGAGTTAAGTTGCAGAATGTGTAATAAGGGGAAACAGCCTACCACATCATGTGCGAGGGTGAAGCGTTAAACCACAAAAGACAGGCAATATTTGGGCCACCGAAAATGAGCCTACACCACCACCACGGGATAATACAGACTTGCAGAAGAAACAAGACTAGTCGAAGGATTGGTATAAAAGAATGGAAGAATGGGCACAAAAAGCCCAAGAAGTTGCGCTGCCTCTGGTAGTAAATCTAGACGGCTCCCAGGACAAAAAAAGGTTATGAATAAAAAGGATTGCAAGACAAAACTAATCTCAGCAGTTAATTTCAGCTTAAAATTTGATGTGCTTATCCATTTTGAATTGAAAAAAGGTCTGTATTTATTAAAATACGTAACTTGGGTGCAATTAAATTTTCCAACAAAACAACCGACACTTTTACGTCTTTTCCGATTTTTTTTGCACATTAAGATTTGTATTTCCATAAGTAATTGATTAAATTCACTAAACTTGAAGCAATACCTTATGAAGCAAATTTCGGACTTTCAGTTTTTAATCAGCACTCAGAAATCTATAGGCCTTTTTTATTTTTACTGTCGTGGGCATGTCGTCTATATGGTGGCACAGGATGTTACCTCGAAAATGTGGCAAAACGTAGATTCAATAAGATTTTAACAATTGTTAATTCAGATTGTTGATATTAAAACGAGCCTTTTAATTTAAAGTGTAGTGATCAAATACCTGCACCTTAGCTCGGCTAGTACGATATAAGGGCAAAAGAGATGGATATAAGAGTGGGGCTAGCCACAGGGTACACGTACTACCACTGACATCAAGCGTAGTCCTAGATAAACCTGCATTGCCAGATCAATAGAAAAATATTGATTGTTTGTAAAAATCATTATTTTAACTAACCTAAACAGAAAAGTTCATTATAAAATATTATGAAAGAAGTGTTGGGCTGAGTAGGATCCTTAAATTATTATTTATTTAAAATTTTAATTATTTATTTTATGTCTTTTGCAAAACCCTTTGTTAAGACAAGAAATGATGCTTAAAAGTATATAATAATGTTCCGAAAAGAGATGTGCCTCTGCCCGTAGGTAAAACTTTGGTGACACAAAAAGAAAATAATTTACTTTTGTTACAATAATTAAAAAAAAAAGAAATTAGAGATAAAAATATCTTACAGTACATCCAAGGTGACTTTTTTTGGTTAATCGAATTTTTTTCATTTATTAAGGGGTTGAAAATTCCCGAAAAACGAAGTAAATTATTTCGATAAATATAAAAACAATGATTATTCTATTTTTTCTATTATATTAATAAAAAATTAAATATTTTTGTTATAAATGAGAATTTATAAGGATTAAATATTTTTCTTAATAATTTGGGATTGGTTCACCCCCTTGGAGGCGTGAGATTTAACCAAAATATATTGAAATGACTAGGTTGAGTTATCATTTGGTATTTTATGCTAAAAAATAAATACAAGTATTTTGTTATTTCTACGACTTTTCATTACCTTTTCTTGATAGGGGTTGACTTTACACTTTGTAGGTGTTTTTTCTATTGAAACTAGCAAAAAATAGTTGTTTCATAGTTTTCATGATATAAAGATCAAAAATTTTTTTTTCAGAATTTTTTAAATGCGTTATTTATTTTTCCATTTTTGGGGATGATTTTCTCCTCTTCCAGTTAAATTTGTATGTTGTTATACCAACTGTGGTCTACTATTTTTACACGCTCATATTTTACATGTAATTATAAATTATTCGTTACTTGCCAACCTAGCGTTAGTTGAATGTAACTGGGTATTTACGCACTGACCACAACATAACTTTGCAGAAATACCTCCCTAAAACACACAAAGCCATACCTGATGGACCCAGTGCGCTGTTTCCCCTATTAAATGATTTGTGTGCATTCTGCAACTCGCATCGGCATTGAACTTGGAAATCCCCCTTAATTAATGAATTATCTGAGCCCTTCGTGATCTATGTGTTAATTCTCGTTTGTTTCGGATACCACAGACACGTAGCCTGCAATTACCTAATGCGAGTTAGAGAAATTTTCGGAAAGGCCATACACAGATTATTTTTATATATAGGGCGAAACAAACTTTAAGTACAGCAGCAGGTTCTTTAAAACGGTAAGCGACACTGTAAAGGTTATATTAATCTTAAGTAGTGAACTTTTTACGTAATAAAATGGTGCTTATTTTGAGTTTGTTTTGTTTTTATATTTTTTTATTAAAAAAATTGTGGCTCTTATTCGTGAATAAGGTTTTCTCTACTTATTAATTCCCTCTGTCGTTTGTAATAAAAAAGGTAATCTCTACCTGCTGAAACTGCCGGTAACCATTGTGTGAATATTTCAGTACTATTGATTCTGTTTATCTCAATTTACCTATAACCACTCTGATGGCGTATGGTTGGTAATCATTTTAAATCGTGTATTAAAAAAAAATAACTTAACTTATTGCATAACGCATTTTGACAAAACCAGTATTTTTAGACATATTTTTATTATTTTATTAAAATTATTATTATACAATACAATTTACATTTTAAAATTAATTTTTATAAATATTGAAAGTAAAATTTACACCAGAGGCAACCTTAGGCATATTCTGAATCGAAAAGCTTATTGGGTTGATGACTGGGGAATCAGCATTGGCTGCTGCAGCCCCCGGGGGCGAGGTACACAAACTGTAGCAGGTTAAAGGTTCCGCACCCAAAATTTTTTTTGCAACATTTTTTTGTTCTCCTTAGAGGTATCAATATAACATTTAGCCACGCTGTTGCTTCTCCATCCACCATGGCGTTTGACAGTCAATAGGTCTGCTTCAGAATCTGCCAACAGGGATGTGGATGAACGACGGAAACAGTGTCCGGTATATAATTCTGGGTGTGGCAAATTTAAAAAGGTAGCTATAGCTTTCGGCATGCTGCCAAACGTATTGATACCAACGGGATGCCGTATGCAAATGCTTTTTCTGTAACCTATTAGAAATCTCGTGTGATCCGTAAGTGAAATCCTTCAGATGTCACGAAAAATATTCTGGAAATTTTTGTTTTTGTGTTTGGAATTTCAATATGGAAAACCTTCCCTTCATCTTTGACGTTTTCGCATAATAATTGGGTCATTTCTTGTTTTCTGCAAGCCCCAGCAATGCCAATGATTAGCCCAACCTGTTACAAAAGAAAATAAACTTAAGTATAGTACGCTAAAAGTCACTATAACTTTAAACTCGTCTTTTTTGCAGATATTTTTTGAAAATATAAAAACTCTAGATTCTTACCTTAATAATCAAAAATTTCCCATCATTGGCTGGGGCAAGGAACTGGGCAATTTCTCCTTTTGACAATGTCATGCTTTTCTTCGGCTTATATCCTTTGCTTTTTCGTTTTAGGTGTGCTTTTAACTGTGCGAACTTGCTTATATCCAAATTGTTCTTTGTGGCGATAACTGCTCTGAGCATTGAGTAAAAAGCACATAGGCTGGAGCAACTGTATTTCGTCGAAATCGGCTCGAAATAAGCCAAGAAACCTTTTTTTTAAACTTGAAACATATATTTTATTTTTTAATCGGAACACCAATCGACACATTTTTGGTACACTCGTTCGTATTTTTCTTTTGATTTTGACGACAACAGCGAAAAGACTGCCATTTGCGCTGTCTCTTCTATGTCGGAGAAAAGGGAATAATCAGACCTACTTATTTCTGGTTGAAATGACTATAAAGGTAGGATTATGCAGAAAAATTAAGTTAAGTTGAGTTAACAAAAATTAAGTTAATATAAATTTAGGCATTTGTGTAAAAACATGCAAATCAATTTAAAAATAATAAAAAAATTAAGCATGCGTAGAGAAAATCACTGTTAATTGGGTTTTTGTGATTTCTTTTTCATAGGTGCACTCTTTGGCAGCTGTCCGGTATTTTGTTAACTTCTTAAATAAATATTTGTATAAAAAAATATATAATTTTGTTATATTGTTTCATAATGCATGGGAAAGACGAGTGTCTGTTAGCCTATTTTATGATGTTATTATGTGGTAGATTAACTATTTTAAAAAGAAAACGTTTATTTCATTTTATTTTAAGGTTTTAAAATTAAAATAAGTTAAGAAAGATAAAAGTTGGTTATCTTCTTAACTTAACATAACTTAACTAAATTTTTTGTTAATCTGTATAATTGAAACCATTTGATCACATAATGTTTATCTCTTCTGGTGTTACTTTAACTTATTTTAATTTAATTTAATTGTTCTGCATAATCCTAATTTTATTTTAGTGAAATATCGCCAATGCAAAATTCTCGCGTCAAATAATTTGTTTATTAAACATTACACAAACGACCTTATTGACATAGCAATTGAATGACAAACTAGTTTGGTTTTTTGGACCCAAAACAGGTAGAGGTACAGGTACAGGTAAAGCTTGTGTCACTTTTCCTAATATCTGCGGTCGTAGATAAAATTTTGTATATTACTCGTGCGGTATCACTTCATTACAATACCCATGCGATTACTCCGACTCGGTCTACGACCTCGTCGAGGTAATATTTAACACTCGTTATTGTAACTTACACACACACACACACACACACACACCTATTATATAAACTATTACACCACAAACTATTGCTTATAGTTCTTTTTCACTTGTACTATAGTTCATTTTACAGGATTTAGGATATTAAAAGCATTGATGAGGTTTTTTTAGCACAGTGTTGCCCCCAAATGTTGTGCAGTCCATGCATGTGTAAAGATAATTTATTTTATTATCTTGAAACGACGAAATACAAAAAATTAACCTGAAACGCATTTTCAATATACTGTTTTTAGGAATAAAACAACAGTTACTTAAAAATAAATAATACATTGCACTCATGAAAAGCTAAACCACAAATTCATATTTTAAACTTACTCCAAAATGTATGCATTCTCTATTAGAGCTCCCCCGTCCCCATCTCTATATTTATACCTGTGATTTCCTCTCTCGCGAACTAAAACGGTTTTATGGACCATTTAGCATTTGTAATAATTAGTTTCGAATGGGCTTGAATGGAAAACAATGTTTTTGAGTTCTAAATGCTGTTTTGTCCATGAAAATTACTAGTTTAATCAGGCATTCTGACGTTTGTGTTTATGCTGAAATAGGAAAATGGATGTGTAAGCTTATTTTCATCATTTTACAAAGTGTGGTTAATGCTGTGATAATAAAACAATTTTAAACACGATTTTGATTTAAGTACTTACCGTTCTAGTTTAATATTATAAAAGCTTCATATACGTGTTGTTCAGGATTCAAAAAAACGAAATACACAGGATGACTATATTTTCTTAGGTCGAAATAATGCAATTAACGTAAAGTTGTCTTATCCCAAAGTTGATAATAACTAAGATATAGGGTGTCAAACTGTTAATTTTGTTATCGTTTTTCCGTTATAATTTCTTAACTAAAAGACATAGCGGTACAAAAGTGGGGATTTGAGGGTTCTTGAGGTGAGGAGTCAAATTCGTCCATACTTTTGATGTTGCGTGTAGAGGGCGCCAGCTACGGAATAACTTACTTGTTTTAGATGACATAACTTTTTTTAGGCTTAGTAAATTGACCTGTTTATTAAAAAAAAGTTACTATAATTTCCGCTGCGTCAAAAATGTATACTTCATTTAGGTCTTTGAGAACATTTTTTTTCGAGATAAACGCACTTTAAAGGACCCCGCAATTTTCCTATGAAAAATGGGTTTTGGCAAATTGTTTTTAAACTTTGCAAAGTAATAATTTTCAATACGCTGATCAAAAGTCTTCACGGACACAAAACTCAAAACCCCTCTAACCCCCTCAAAATTAGCCTTAGAGGTCGCTGGGGATTTGGAGACGTTTAAGGGTGATTTTTTGGGGGAGGGGTTAGAAGGGTTTTCGGGTTTTGTGTCCGTGGGGACTTTTGATCAGCGTGTTGAAAACTATTACCTTGCAAAGTTTGAAAACAATTGGACGAAATTTTTCATGGGAAAATTGTAAGGTCCTTTAAAGTACGTTTACCTCGAAAACAGTTGCTCCTGGAGACCTAAAGAAGGTATATATTTTTGACACAGAGGGAATCATAGTAACTTTATTTTTAATAAACAGGTCAATAAAGTCAGCTTAAAAAAAGTTATGCCATCTAAAACAAATGCGGTAGGCCGTAGCTGGCGCCCTCTACTAGCAATATTAAAAGCATGGACGAATTTAAATTTCTTGCCTCAAAGAACCCCAAATCCCCAATTTTGTATCGCTATGTCATTAAGTTAAGAAATTATTACAAAAAAACGAAAACAAAATTAAAAATTTGACACGCTGTATCTTAGTTATTATCAACTTTGGAATAAGACAAGTTTACGTTAATTGCATTATTTCAACCCAATGAATCTGCAGTTGCTTTACTTCTCAGGCACCCTGTATATGCATTTTCATTAAAAATAAATGCTTTACATGGCTTTATTTATTCCTTTTTGGATGGCTTCGTACAAAAAACTAAAATTCGCAGTAACTTTGCAAACATGAAAGGCTTTTTAATACTTTAAAAACTTAGGTTTCCAGCGATACATAAATTTGGTCAATTATCTGATGATTTTACCAAAATGATATTAAGTAAACAATATCTAAATTGCCAAATAGAAAAGAATGTTATAATCTCAGATTACCATGGTAATATTTTTCGAGTATAGTCCGTCAGAGCAATCACTGGCTTTCTTTCCTGAATTCCCCAAGCTAAGCAATTTTTTTCTTTTTTTACATGTCGTATAAAAAAATAAAGTTTAGGGTTTACGTGGACTATCCCTAGAAGAAACATACTTGTAGGCGTTACTTACACATTATATCCATAGCCACGGCAGCTTAAAAAAATCTTCTCTGGATCCTAAAAGAGTTTCTTTGGAACCAGAAAGTTTCTCCACTTCTGATCGGTATACTCTGTATATACTTGTGGGCGTTTCTTTTGAGAATGGCCTTATTTGAAACAAACACATTATATCCATAGCCACGGCAGCTTGAAGAAATCTTCTCTGGCTCCAAAGAGAAATTCTTTGGAGCCAAAAAGTGTTTCTCCACTTCTGATCGGTATACTCTGTATATATCTCAAATCAGACCCTGCTTGGAATACTGCTTCCATAGCTGGAAAAGGGCATCTACACAAACCATCGATTTCTAGATTTTATTCAAAGAACAAACGTATTCCTAATAATGGATTCACTTTAACTAGGAAACTTCCTTTTCACTTTTCCGGGTATTGCCACGGCTTTTGATATGAGAAGTTAGCTAATATAATTCCTTTACTAAGCAGCTCCCAATAGAGCAACATGGAGTAGTACTCACATGCATACAGTATATCTGGAGATAAACTTCTAACTTTGGTCGTTTCTTTATTCTTAGAATGTCTAGACAGTGGAATTTACTACGTGCAAAAGCTTTTTTTTCCTGTTAAACTCAAACACATAATTTCTTGTAGAAAAACGCTGAGATGGCAAAATATTTTTACCCCACTATTTAACTTTATGAAAAAAAATTTCGTTGATATTTTTAAAAGTAAAACTATAAGAAGGATATAGGCAAAATTTAAATTTAAATTTTTTAGAAGTATTTTTTGTAAACTTTATATTTTAGATTGATATAACAACAAACCCTTAAATTATATTCTTGCAATAAAGTTTACCGGTCTCTATATAAATAAATACCTACCAATGTTTCATATTTCGAAATAATGTCCGAATATAAATTATCCATTCTCCATTAGAGCTTTTCATATACCTGTGATTTCCTCTCCCGTAGACTAAAACGGTTTTATGGTCCATTTGGCATGTGTAATAATTAGTTTTGGGCAAACTTGAATGAAAACAATGTTTTTAAGTGCCAAAAGCTGTTATGTTAATAAAAATTAGTGGTTTGCCAGCGTTTTGACATTCGTTGAAATGTGTGATTTTATATAGACCTAATTTTTATCGGCATAAAAAGTAGAAATCCAAAAATAAGCGGCTAAAGTAAATAATCTTATTTCTTTTTAACAATATGTGTTTCATAATAGCTTTAATTGTGAAACTTTAAAAATACTAAGCATTTAAAGACTGTGCAAAAAAATTATTTTATTGTTTATTAAAGTCATTTTTGCAATTGGAACTTTTTTAACTGTAACTGGGTAAACAAAAAGAATTTTATAAGACACTATGTTATGTTAAGATAAAGAAGATATATTATATACCCCAATACTGTTAATGTAGTTTGCGAGATGAAACCAGTTCATTTCTGGTTCCAGTGTACGCATAGTCCAATGACTTTCCTAAACTTGTAAATCAGCTTAAAAAAACCTTTAGAAGCTTAAAGAAAAACAAATAATTAAAAAAATAAAATACATTTCAGGAACAAATCGACCACGGTTTTAATTATTTTCCTGACGTCTCATGTTTATTTCACAAAAATTATTATTTAATTAGCTCCAAAATTACGTCGTTATTACTAAAAATAAATAATTTAATAACAGTAGACTTCTTAGAACCAATCCAAACTAAGCGAAAGTCTCATATTTTAAAGTGATTATACAAACGAAGTATTGCATAACAATTAATATGAATATTTAATAAATGCTATATTTTACTAAAAAACAACAAAAAAACTAAGATTATCCAATTAAATTAATATATTTTTCTTTTTTTTATAGGTAAGCAAGTATGGCAGGCTAAAATAACAGCAACCGTGAGTATACATAAATACAAAATAATTATAGTACAGTGGATGGGGAGAAAAAAGCTGATTGACCTCCGGATTTTTGTACAGTTTTAATTTTTATGAAAATTTCGAATTAAGTTGCTTTTACCCTCTAGATCAAAGTTTATATATGCTTAAGGTGTGCTTTTTATTTTTAGGGGTAAAAACCACCCCTTATGCTAAAAAATTAAAAACCATAGAAATAGACTTTATGTAAATTAAAATCATAGCTAAATATGTAGAATAAATCTATTTTTATGTTGTGAGTTATATCTAACATTATATTTTAACGTTTCAACCCTTAAAAATCACCTTAACGAAATTAAAAAAAAATTTCATTTTAAAATTGTTTAATAACGCTTTTATTGTAGAAAAAAAAAGTAATATTTTAACAGTTTACGGTTACTAAATATTTAACTACCATAGCTCAACCTTTAAATAACCACCCCTTATAAGATTTACAAAAAAACATTTTTTTGACAAATTAAAACGATTTGATGATAAAAAATATAGTCCCGGAAATAAAGCTTAAAAATTTCAAAACCTGAAATTAGGCGCTTCTAACCCTTTACTTTAAATTCTATTTCATGGTGATGTGCGCTGTTTGTTTTTTAAGGGTGAAAACTACCCTAATTGTCAAAACTTATGGAATAACATTTTAAACCTTAAGATGGGTAAAATTTGGTTTGGATTAGTTGATTAATGATTGTTTTATGTTTTAGAATACAATTTTAAAATATTTTAACCCTTAATGATCAACCCTTGTTAGAGCTTAAATTAAAAAAAATATATTTACCCTAAAAAAATGATTAATTTACTATAGTGATTTAATTTTAGAATGATGTTGCTTAAAATATGTACTAATTTCATTTCGCAACTTTTTGACCCTTATAAATCAACCCTTATTATAGCTTAATTAAAAAAAAGATTTATTTCCAAAAAATTAATAGGTTGACAGATATAATAATTAAAAATATTACTGCCTGAAATGTTACCAATTTCATTCTTTCCCAATTTTTCAATCCTTAAAAACCACCCCTTACAACATTGCAATTCTTATAAAGTAATATAATAGATATAAATATAAAAAGAAAGTAGAATTGCATACAAAAATTATACCGGTAAAAGTATAAAGTATACCGGTTTTATAGAATATTATGCTCCGAAGTGGGCTATTCGAAATTTTCGAAAAAAGTGTATTGGTTTTTTAAACATAGCTCCATTGGTTTTAATGATAGAAAGTTTGTTTAAAAATAATTTTGTAGGGTTTTTTAAGAGCTACAAGGATATGTAAATTAAATCCTTTTTAATCCTTTAGTTTTAAAATGGGATGAGTTTAAAGGGCTAGAATAAGGTGGTGCTCGCTCGTAAATAGAGGCTTTAAACGGCCATATCTGGCCAAATATTTATTGTACAGAAAAATACATAAAATGAAAAGTCTTTGTTATCAAAAAGCTATAATTCAGTACCCTAGCATTTATTTCGTATCTCCAGTATTGTTGGACTTATTTTGAAGAAAATGGCTATTTTTACGAAATTGCAGAAAATCGTTTTTCACTTTAAGCTCCAATTTTTCTAAAATTAAGCATATCTATTTAGTTAAACTTCTAGATGTATTAATAATACATATATAAAAAGAATCGCAAAAGGGTACAGATCTATTTTAATTAAGAGGGGAATTAGGGGTTGTTTTTAATGATCTTTTCGTAGAAAAAAGTACAGACCGACCTTATTTTTATCATAACTCGCTTAATTTTCATGCTTTAAACTCTTTTTTTGTTTTTAAAAGAAAGGTCTCATTATATACTTTAAAAAAGACGTTATATATTTCCTTGAAAAATTCAAACTTTTCCCGCTATTTGACTTTGTATCCTTCAAATTTAACATTTGACGAACAAAAGCTAACCATTAACAAGCCGTAGCTCGCTTTGTTTTAGTTGTAGAGAAATTATAAAAAAACATTTTTTCTAGTTTTTTTATAAGCTACAATTTTGCTTTCTACAATTTTTTTGATAAAATCCATATTTTTAGAGTTTTTCGTGAAAACCCCATTAAAAACGTCGATTTTTTCGTCGAAAAACTTTTACTTTCAATCGCGAATAACTTGAAAAATATTAGTTTTACGAAAAAATTTATAAAACATTTTTTACTTAAAATATCTTTCTTTATTGATTTCTGTAGTTAAAATGTAATAAAAAATTTCCACCCCCAAGATGGGGTGGCAACCACCCCCAGGATAAAAGCACACCTCGGCATGATATAAACTTTGATCCTTGGTCTATTCCCTACCCTCTGTGAAAATTTCAGGTAAATCCATGCAGGACAAAAAAATTCCTAGCCAAAATACCTCATCTCCTGTGCTATTAGGTACCTATATATAAAGATGAATAAAAATTGTAAAGATATTTTTTAGGATAAAATTAACAAATTTTTAAAATATACATATTTATGCTTCTTCTAGTTAACACCAATTTAGTTCTTAAGTATCTCAAGGCTCAGTACTCACACCCACTTTATTTTTTACAATTACCATCTTCCTTTAAGGATTATTTCATTCATAATTTTAATAATAATAGTACCCTTTACACTAATAATATTTTTTAAGCGGGTCCCTAACACTGATTTAAAAGAAGCGCGGAGTAATGCAGATATCTCGTTTAAAATACCTTTTATTAATATTGGATTATAATTTATAATGTTTTAAGCCTTACAAAACGTTTCCAACAAAGGAATTAGTTTGGATGTGTGGCTCCACTTTTTTGGGATGTAAAATCAACATGATTTTTTTTAAGTTTTTAAATATTTTTAGTTTTAAAGTTCATCAAAAATAGAATAATTTAAAAAATAAATAAAAATCTCAATATTTCAATCACAATTTTTTTTTGGGAAAAAATATTAAAAAATACAAAAATTAATATTTTGAAAAAAATAGGATTACATTTTTTTTAAATTATTTATCTTTACACGTGGAATATGAAACAACTCTTAGAAATTGCTAAACAAAATGGATGTATTTTATTGACGAAATGCGAAAAATTAACACCGATTTTTTTTTTTGAATTTTACTTAAAATATTCATAAATCTACCGTAAAACAGAACAAAATGAAAGAAAAAACATGAAATATCTTTATTTTTTGATTTTTCCTAATTAAAAATAGATGGAGCCACACATTTAAACAATTACCCCTATAGCATCTGGTATACCTATAGTTGTGGGTCAAAGCTGTCGCAATTACTTTTAAAAAGTAGCTCAATTACAATTACAAAATACTCTTCTAAGTAGTAGTAAATTACGATTACCAATTACCAGCATGTTTGTGAAAAGTAATTCAATTATCAATTAAAGCTAAAAGTAATTAAATATTTTAGCAATTACTTTATTTAAATTACCACATATATTACGCACGCTACACTAAACAAATAAAATTTTATACTCATATGCATCATACACGCACGTCACACTATTTAAACTGCTTTCTCGGCAAGTTTAACATTAAATGACTCAAAAATAATTAAAAAATATATCCTACCCCAAACATCAACAGATTTTTCCACGAAAAAGTATAAAAACGGTGGCGGTAAGCATCAATCGAAAATACCGAAATCGGCGCGAAGGCGGCGTTCGCCGGATTCAACAGCGGTCCGGCGTGTTTCAAGATGCTCTCCTGGCTGGCCAAAATTTCGGCAGTTTTTCCATAAAGAAAAGTATTAAATTTTTCGTAGAAATTTAAGTATTTATTTGGTAATTAAATTAATTTTTAAGTAATTCAATTACTTTATAAGTAAACGAATTATTTTCTAAGTAATTAATTTACTTGGGATTCGTGAAAATCAATTACGAATTAGGTACGATTATACCCAATTACGATAATCAATACAATTACCTTTCGAAACTACTAATTAGTAATCCAATACTGAAAGAAATTTTGAATACTTTTTAATTATTTTAATTCAATTACCGGCATCTCTGTTGTGGGTCTCATGTCTCACTTTGTGGATAAAAAAAATTGAAAATCCTAGAGTCGCAACTGTTTCCAAATAGGAACAAAATACATACAAATATTTGTCTTTAACAAAAATTTGGCCTAATTAACTAGTTTTTTTCTAATTTTAACTATTTTTTAATTTCAAAAACAATTGCTAATATGCTCAACTAAAATAGTAGTTATATTAAAAAAATAAAACGCCTTCATAAAAATTTATGAATTTATTTATTAGCTAATTGCCAAGCTTCCGTATTTTGTCTAACAGTCCTAAAACAGAATAAAAATCTTGAGATAACTTAAACTTCAGACAGACAATTCATCTATTAAAGGTCAGCCAACTACTTAAGATATTACTTGCAAGAATCACCCAAGAACAAACATGTACTCTTAAATGTCGAAGTCACTGCATTGAAATCCAAAGCAAACAAGAGCATGATGTATCTAAATAGATATCTAAATAGAGAAGGCATCTTTTTATTGGCATTTAAAATAGAAATTGATATACTAGAAAACCAGTCGACTTCGGACGAACAAATTAGATGGCTGGACGGCAGCCAAAGTACTCTTCTCTGGGAAAAGCACTTCATTGTTCTGCTAGAATCTCATATATTCGAAAATCGTTTACATTCTGGATAAAATGTATCTTTAAAGATATTGCGAGTAATTTGTGTACTTGAGGGAAATTGGAAACGTCAAAGTTTTTGTCGTGTGTCGTCGTTAAGTTTAAAGAAGATTGTAACTTTAACTTTATTATATGATTTAAAAAATTATATTATAGTTTAATTTGTGAGCGATAATTTCAGGATTATGTACATAATAAAACGTGATTTATTTACTTTAAACTACCTTAAACCCAAATAAATTACTTAACACATGATAAATGCTCTTGTTTATACACAACATGTAGTTTTCAATGTGATTTTTCGTTGACGTTAATTGCATTGTATTGCCCTGTAAAAAAATAATTACTGAGAAATTAAGGAATGTTAACGATTTAAAATCTTACTTTAATAGAGGTAATATTTTTTGTGTCACAAAAATTTAACCTATAATCCAGGACAAATCTGTCTATCTACTTTTCAGTACTGTTTCAACTGGAGGTTAAAAAAACTTAAAACGACTTAAGTTATATTTCCTTAAATACACTTTTTCGCAAAAAAAGTTAATAGGCCTTTTAAGCGTATGCTCAGCGCAAGCGCATCTGCAGTGTTAAAATGAGGGCAAGTTAAATGTTTCGGGCACATTTTAATAAATATGGCTAGGCAACCCCTCTAATATCAGTGCAATTAAATGAAAAAAATTAATGCTGCTTCATTAGTGCATCCTACCGAAGAAGCCCACAATTGTGTTTAGTTACGACGATGGTTGAAGTGCTATGGTCGTCTTTAAGAAGGAAATAAAGCCGAACTAGTTGAGAGGTTAGGATAATAATAATTTAGATGTCAAGTAGACCTGGATTTTACTTATTATGGTATTAAATAAACGTAATAACAAAAAGAATAAAATAAATTGTATTTCTATGTTTTTAGCGAGGTTTTTGTGACTTTTACATATGACAAAATTTATTATTTGAGGTTATGACGCGAGCTCTTATTTTTTTAATTCATTAAATATATTACCTCATTACTAGTTTTCTTTTTTACACAACTGATGGGGTCTGGATATTCGGTTGTTTGACCACATTCTCCTTCAAAATGAAGTGAACAAATATATGTGTCCTTATTACCATCATCAAATCCCTGGAATCGACCATCACCTCGTCCATACCGCTTCACCCACAAATCGCATTTAGCACATTTGGGACAAATTCTTAAGGTTTTGCTTCCTTATTTGAATGAGTTTTTAACGAATGTACGAAATTAACGATATCCAAAACAAGGCTTTAGAAAACTAATAAAATAATATAAGTTCTCCAGAAACTCGCATCACTGCGGCATACTCCATATCAACAATGTTTTTAGCCCCTTTCCGTATAGATAACATTATATTTTTAATTAAAATTTGTATTATTATTTTCTGGTAAATGCATAGTAATTTCAATTAAACTGTTATTACTTGTTTTATTGGTAATTTGGCGAAAGTTGGAGCATGCGCACAAAAAATTTTCAACTTTTACGAGGCCTTTTTGCACGTAATTTTATTTTTCAAAATTTTATTTTTTATTTAATTTTTATTATTTGCCCTTTTTAAAGATACATTCTATTTTTTTAATACTAGCAATCCCATTTCACTGACAAAGGTTCATGGGGACAAATTTGGCAACATAGGTTTGTCTGTGGTACCGCTTATATGTGACCTTTAACCTTTAGATGGATGTGTTTGACGTCAGTTGAAGCACATGTACCCTATAGTTGACCCCAGTTTTATATGTATATCTTTTGTTATTATATTGTAACAGCAAAGCTGTGGTGTGTCTTTGCTTGATAAAATGACATATAAATAGAACAGCCGGTTTGAATTCCATAACGTCTTTGGTTTGTAGACAAGCAACAGAGAAACCGAAAAAATAATTTTTAGAAAAATAACTTTATAAACACATATAAAACCATTTCTTCACTTTATGTAAATAACACAGGCCCACAAAAAAAGTGGTGTATGCTGGGTGTTGGACTAGGATTTTCTGGCTTATTTTTTTCGCTAAACACGAATCTAAAGTCAAAATTGGAGGTCGAACAGTAAAAATTGAGAAAAGGTGTAATTCCAGATATTAACGATTTTTTTTTATTTGATACGTCAATATTCTAAAAACTATAAAAGTTACACAAAACTTTATGTTACATAAACTATGCACTTTTACAAGAACTTTAATTTAAGTTATATAACCTTTTTGTTTAAATGCAATAATTTTCAAGTTATAATCAAAAAACGGATTTTCAGGATTTTTTCAAGGTATCTCAAGAAAAAAATTGAATATTATAATTTTTTGGATTTTTTTCTGCAAAATTTGGGTGATTTGGGATTCAAATGTATAAAATAAATGATTTATTAAAAAAAAAACAAAAATCACATTAATAACACACATTTTTTTTCCTATTTTGGACTATTTTTTTTGGAAAAATTACATTTTCGTTTATATCTCCCTTATTATTTATCTTATCCAAAATGTTTATTTAACTTTTTATATAGACAATTTAAAAGGCTTTCTTTTTTGTTTTATGAAATTTGTTGTACCTTTTATAGTTTATATAGTCGTAGTCCAAACATTCCGTGGTTGCAGGTTTCTGCCGGTAAATGTACTGTGTCAGTTTTTTTGGGTTTTCCTCGATTTTTTGCTGTTTGACCCGCAATTTTGACTTCAGATTCGTGTTTAGCAAAAAAAAACGCCAGGAAATCCTAGTCCGACACCCAGCACACACCACTTGTTTTTGTGGACCTGTGTAGTTTATGATATGGCTAGTTTTTTACTCAACTTATTTAACTATATCGGAGGATAGCGTTAAAAGTGTTATTATTGGGGATTTTTTTTATTATTGAATAACACATCCACAACAAACCAGAGCTTTCCAGAACTAACCAGAATTTTGTATACTTTTTACGCAATTTAATAGATTCTTGTTCGTCCAAATTATATTTTTAATAATATGCACATTAAGGAAATCAATAAATAAGTACTGGAGATAAAAGAGTTCTTTAGTAAATTCATCATTTCTCACAGAGTTTGCGCTTTTGACACTAGTATAACAGCATGGAAAAAGCATGCGATCCTGGCGAGACATCTACCAAAAGTCACATTTAAAATTTTTAATGATGTCTTACAGTAAATTATGCAGTTAATTACTATGGGACTTAAGAATTTAACGATTTAGAGGAGACGCAAGACACCTATCATTTTATGTTCTTTCAAACATTTTAAAACTTTGGAATCAATTAATTTTTCGATTACCATCACCACGAAATAACGTTTGACTAAAGAAATTCTAATTTTATTATTCCTCTGTAGCTATTAATTAACAGTTTGAAAAATAAGCTAAAAAGTTACAGAGGTAAAGCTGACGTATCTAGTTTTAGACTGAAATTTTTTAAAGAAACAAAATTATCTTATCTCAGAACATTTCTAATAAGCTATTGTATAAAAAAAATATTACTTTCAATCATTTATAAATATTAAAAATGACATACCGTAATAGCTCTTTTAACCAGCAATGACCGTCGCTTTTTAGGATAAACCCGAAACTCGGAAAAGACAAATCGGGGAAACCCTCGGGCGCTTCGGCTGAAAAATGGCGAACATTTATTTCGCCTGGAAGAAAAATGGCCTGGACAAGCTTGCGTTCTATAAACAAAACGAAAAGTACAGCGCGAAGTACAGAAAATTCTGAGAAAATAGTGCTTTCTGGAAACAACTTTGTTCTTAGACTACGAATAGGAGGTAGTTTGTCATTTTTAACGTTGGCACACAGAGTGTAGGAAAATGAGATATATAGAGCTTTTAGAGAAGCAAAAAAGTCAGACTTGTTATTGCGACTTGTTTTACTTTTGCAGAATAAGAATCATTTGTATACGTTATGAAATAAATATTATGTACACAGTGTCCCCATATTGCGAGATATTTTACACAGTAGACGCATATAATTTAGTAAATGAAGAGACAAAGCTATAAATAAATTTGTACAGTTTTTCCTTGTGGCGTAATTCTTAGGTCTTCGGGGATGCTTTCGAGCGAAAAAAAGTTTATCAACATTAACAGGTGGGAAAGGGCTGAAAATGACCCCTCAAGGCCCGAAAAATGGGTTTCCCGCTAAATATGCGGAATGGGAAAACCCGTACCTATCATTGCATATGCGGCTAGGTCCATTCTGACTCTTCTAGAATATTAAAAAAAGCGGTCAGTTTTTTTTTCACAATATTTTAAAAGTAATCCTTTAATTTATTGATATTTAAAAAAAAATCGTTTGTTATTAACATTTTTTCTTATAATAAGACCTTAGCAAGTGTTTAATGATATCAGAAAATTTTCTACACCATCTTTCTTGCGTTTTGATAAAAAATTGTTTCGCCCATCTGCATTGTTTAGCCGTTTAACCACGTCTATCCAGTGTGAATTGTTATGTATTTTTCGACGGCCGTTTTTGCGAAAAATATTGGTGTTGCGAAAAAATGGTAGGATCCATTTTTGTACAATTCGAGGTGATCTTCATTTTTTGTCTAAACAAAAATTCTCTAGTTCGCATATTTTGGCAGAAATTCGCGGGAAACTTATTTTTGGAATTTTGGGGGGCCATTTTTAGTGGGTTCCCACGTCAGAATCGTGATAAACTTTTTCTCGCTCAAAAGCATCCGCAAAGACCTAAGAAATGAATGAAATGAAAACTGTACAGATTTATTGACAGCTTTGGGTACTTACAGGTCTTCAGTTACTGGACTAATATCAAATAGCACTGTAATTGATGACAAGCTAGTTTAGGCTTTAAAGTACCTACCGCTGAACTATAATTGCTTGAATAATTCCATTTAAAAGTTAATCATTAGGATTTTCTAAAAAATCATGTAGGCGTTTCACTAAGGTCACAGTTAGAGTTTGATTTTCAAATTTGACATTAGATTCGCAATTAGCGACCCAAAAAACCCCGGATGCTCAAAACATCAAATTTGGCGACGAGGTAATTAAGTAAAAAACTACCTTTTTTTGCACTAAAAAAACTCACCATATAAAGTTATGGTTTTTTATCTTGGGTCAGTCCACGAAGGCTGAGGCCTAAGTAGTAACGTACCGTGAGTGTCTGAGGTGTGGTAAGAAGGAGTTTATTTACATGAGACTTAAGTATTTGGAGAGTTGGAGGAAAAGGGAAAACTTTTGCGGGTAGCAGGTTCTATAGCCTGGACACTCTAGGGATAAAGGAACGCACAAAGTGAGAAGTTCGGGGCCTCTTTTGTTGAACTGAAAAAGGATGCCTAAATGTAGCTCTACGTGTTGCTCTGTTGGGGGCTGTCAAATGAGGAATTATTTTGGCCAACTCTTTAGAGCAGAAGCCGTGAAAACACCTATAAAAGAGGAACAGCTCGTCGGTGGGCAAAAGTAGGAAGCTTTTCTGTAAGTGTGGGATCATTAATAAGACGAACAGTTCTTCTTTGAACGAAGTAAAGAATGTTAAGTGTTGTAGAAGTTGCCATAACCTACCGTACTGTACCACACTGTACTTATAACATAAATAGCTATTACTACGTTAAATTATTTTTCTTTTGTTTGACTTTTTTTATGTTATTGTGTAATATCGCAAAATTTATATTTTTTTAATGATGTACAATCTGACAAAAAATAATCTAGATAAACGAGCATTTCATGATCAAATCTCCATTACAATTCATTTATAATTCTGATTGATTAAAATACGTTATCGGAAATTGAAAATAAAACTCAGTTTGTGCTAATGTTTCCCGAAAAGGGTTTTACAATGTAAATTTTAACAGTATTATTCTTTAGACTGGTTATTTAAAAATATTATTTTGTTACGCCACATAAATGTTTTTATGTGGTTAATTCCATTTAATCCGAGGCTTTTGTAGTATCCCCTCGATATCAAAAATATTTTTATTAATTTTTTATTTAATATATTGATTTTTAGCTGTACACTCAGTATTCCTGCGTTGATAATAATCAGTTTTCTAAAGTTTTTTACATTAAAACCATTTTTTTTATATTTCGTTAGCTCACCAGTACGAAAAAACATGTATTAAGTTTTTAGCCCAATCAAACTGTCATTCAGAATAGGGCCCAAGTAAGCATAAAATAGGCTATTTACTTTTATTGTTTTAATTAATCTATTAGGGTACTAATAACAGTAACCTGTGGTTTCCCACCAAAATTTTTGATGGGAGAACTTTTGGCAGCCCAGAAACCACGAAGTTTTGGACTTTTTTTAGTTTTTTCGATATATCTCGGAAACTAACAGTCTTATCTACTTTTTATATTGTACCTATTCAAAAAACATATATAGTATAACGGGACAAAAATCATAACTTTAATTGCACCAAATGCAATTTAAAACAAAAAAAAATGTTATCTACAGCCTGTCGCTTATACTTTCCAAGGGGTTTTTGGAGTTTTGGTGCCATTATACAGTGTGTCCCTTAAATAACCTATAGATTCATTTAAAATTCGGGTGTTTTTCTCGAAAAAACGCTTGGATCCGTCGATTTTTTATTTTGGTTGTAGTTTTTGGTATGATAATTTCATGTATACACTGTGGCCGAGATACAACAAAGCTTACTTAATTTTTTAAAATTGAAAAGTAAAACATATTAATATAAGTACATAAATTTTAATTTAAATCTACCCAACATAAAAAAAATTAAAATTAGCAATAGCTTGCAAAACAAAATAAATAATCAAACACAAATCATTAATAAAATTATTCTGAATCAAAACTACTTGATTCTTTAATTAAATTTAAGTTAGAAAAAATCTAAAGAAATGGGGGAATCCACAGGATGTTTAATAAACACATTCTTTTTTAACTGAAAATCAAATTTGGTAAAGTTTTTCTTAGAATTAAATTTTCTGAGGCGGGCTAAATGGGGATCGGATGTTAACAAAAGCGTTCTAATTATATCAGTATTTCCAGATATTCTAGAGCACTTACAAGCATTATTAAATCAAATTTTTCAACATTCTTTATGTCTTACTTCCAAAGCATCCTTCGAAAGCTGACCAACTGGAAAGTCAAAAAATTCGATTATATCACCCCCGTAAACTAATACCTTATGAACTGTACTGGGCATATAGTACCAATTATACAATGATAAATACACTCTTTACATACTTCTCTGATCTAATAAAAATTTAAATGCATTTGTTATAATTTTATAGCCAGAGTCAGCTATGATTTTTAAAATTAAACAGAAATTTTCAATTAATTTAGAATTTACCCCTGTAATTTCTGCACTTATATGTGGGTTATGGAAAAAACGCCTAGCAGTATTTTCATCATTTGTGGAGCCATACTCAGGCATAGGTTTATTAATTATTAGACCCATTCTAGATTAAAATTCACTTTGGATTCTTTGTTTGTTGTTTTCAAATATTTTTTTTATTTTCTTCGCCTTTGACTTGTCAACTTTTAATTTGTAATCGATATGATATGTGCAGCAGGCACTCAAAAAAAACGTATTCAACAATGTAAACTTGACAAACCAATATATTTGAAACACTTTCATCAAACATGCTCAACGGCATTTAGTATAGAATTTTTACAGAATTACCTTCACAGATAAGCTCATAAAGTTTTAATTCGTTTATTGATGTGTTGATAATATGTTCTTCATTTCGAACTAAGTCTTTATTTTCTTTTATAAATACAAACTTTATTGACTTTTTTAAGTCAACCATTTTTAACCATAATCAATTTAATGATTCTTATAATACTTTGAACGAGTTATAAAAAAATATGAAGGAGTTAATAGGAAGATTTGGCGATTTTTTGCAATGTTGGCAAAAATAGACAATTTTTTACGGGCTGTAGCTCACTTGCTGTTAAAGTTAGACGGGACATTTATTTTTTCAGGAGATTGCGGTTGTACCTCTTGAAACAGATGTGGATTTAAGTCACTCCAATATCGACAATTATTTTTATTTACAACACCATGTAAATAGACCGTACATCCATCCGAGAAACAAATATTAAATAACATATTTGCATTGTTGATTAAAAGATGGGACACAATCGTCTTCATTAAGCTCATGGACAAGTTTTATCTTATACGGGTAAAATTAATTGTCTTTCAAAATTTTCTGTGCTGTTAAGCCTGTAAATCCTAAAAGTAGCCAGTCCACGAGTGCCTTGGGTATTGTCAAGTGCTAGTTTCCAACACTGATAATTTGTGACTTTATTTCTAACTGGTCAATTTTTTAATGGCGATTACGGCGAATATTAGATAAAGATCCAGTTTCTTCAAATTTTCTCATTAATTAGCCACATACACATCGTTAATATTTTTGTCTTAATGTAATGCATAAAAAAACCGGGCAGTAGCTCTTGTAATGCCCCCATTTTGATAATGGAGTATTATTATTTTTACCCCTTCTTGAACGGAATAAATTATTGTTTAATATTTATCAGAACTAGGTAAGTTTACAATTTAAAATCAAAGACAAAGTTTTTCTATGACATACGATAACACTGAAGCTAGATGTTCTTGATGGTATCCATGATTATTATTTTTAGCCGTGCAATTGATTAAAATTATTGAAATTTTAATGTTGTTTAAAAAAGAACAAAATAAAAAAATTAATAGGACTATTAGTTTCCGAGATATTTTAAAAAACTAAAAAAAAATCAAAAAAACTTGTGGTTTTTGGGCTTCCAAAAGTTCTCCCATCAAAAATTTTGGTGAAAAATCACAGACTTCTGTTATTAGCACCCTAATAGACCAATTAAAACAATAAAACTAAATAGCCGATTTCATGTAGAATGTACTATTTGATTGGGCTCGCGAAAATTACACTTAATATAATTAAAAGAAAATCATAATTTTAAATTCCTATTTTTTTCAGCTGTAAATAGTCAATCTAAATTTAAAAACATTTAAAATATATCCATACACTTTTTTACATATCCATATCGGATCCAAAATATCTGTCCATTTAAACACATTTGATTTTACATTGCAAAATAAACAAAAAAAAAACTGTGATGCAAATGACCTAATATACAAAAATGACTAGTAAAAATGTCAGAACGCCTGGGATCCTGCATTATTCATCAAAATCTGACTAAATTAAAAACTAAAGTTTTCCATTAGTGCTTCAAAATACTATAGCTGGTTTAATACAATAAAGCAAAGCTGCAATAAAGAAATTGTAATATCACTAAATAAATTTAATTATGAAAACTTTTATGTTATTTTAGTTGGGATATTTTTATTAAAAAAAAAGATTTTTTACTATTAATACCACAAGACATTAAGGAATTTCCGAAAATTTTGCTTATGATTATTTTTAAAATTATCTCAAGTCAAAGATAAGGGATAATTTTCTAAAAATATTTATAAACGAGAACAAAAATTCTGGTTCGGTAAGAAAATACTACGTCAAATTGTGTTTAAAATAATTTTAACATTGATTTTAATTTATTGTAGTCACACGGGAGTAGCATTTTTAAGATTTTCTAAAGTATATTCTTTGACTTTACATAAACCTTAGGTAACTACAAGTCTTTTTAAATTTCGTCCCATTTTCGACGCTTTTATAGGGTATCTACATAAAAAAATTGTTAGTGCTATTAAAAAAGTAATATAGATGTCATGTACTCTCTTTGGGTTAAACTTAAAATGGTAAAATCAAAATTTGAAAATTCGTGCTCGATTGAAAAATACAAGGAAAAATTAAAAAATGTCACTTTCAGAATGACCCTATATTTTCTTAGTTAAAAGAGAAACACAAAAATGTTTTATACAAAAGTTTCTTTAAAATGATTGTTGCCTTTTTCAGATAAATCTACGGGGTCAGGTTAATAAGTTATCCGACCTGACCATTTAATTAAATGGAACATCCTGTATATTTTAATCTAAAAAGATAGCATATTAAATAATTTTCTTTTTTAAAACATCTTACAGCATGAATACTAATGATTTTCTCTACGATTTATTTAATCTTTATTACTTAAAACCACAGTAGGCTATGAAACAAAACCTAATATCCTAGAAACAAAACTATGTTGACATTGTAGCTAGAAAGACATTACACAATATATTTTAACGTACAAATAGTAAAAAAAAAGTTGGCACAAGAAAGTAAATTAAAAAACTATACAAAGTTCGAAACAAAATAAAAGGTGGCCGGTTCGAAAATCCTAGAAAGATATATTCCAGTTAGTTTTTCCCCCAGCCGAAATACCCTAAAATATAAATAATAACGAACTTTTCGCTGGTTTTTTGAAAAATTAAAAAAAAAACAAATTTCGTTTCTATAATTTTTAAAACAAGTGAATAAATAAATTATACAGGGTGTTTTCTAATTGAATGTCAATATTTAAGGGGACGATTTTTCCACTTTTCCACTTTAAGAAGAAGACTTCATATCAACGTATGTCCTAAACGTCTTAACTTTTGAGATACAGGGTGGTAAAATTTTTAAAAACATATTATTATCTGTAATACCACTTTAGATACAGGTACTATGTATTCAGAAGGATTTTTGGTGTACCACAGTGGCTTTCGTACGGAATTTGACCTGCCTATTTTGGCAGACAATAATTGTACGCCACTGATTGCTCGTAAAAGAAAAATATTTTTAAGATCCCCAATGATTTCTAAACAAAGCTGATCACGTGATTTTTTTAATCCGATGCACGATTTAAAAAAAAATAAAAACCGTTTCTCTGCATGATCATAATAATATGTGTAAACAATATCATCATGAAGAGAAATTTCTAGATTTAGTTTTTCTAGGTGAAAACCATGCGTCGGACTTAAAAAAATCAAGGAATCAAATCTGCTAATAATTTTTTTAGTCCGACGCACATTTTTCGCCTAGGAAAAATAAATCAAGATATTTCTCTGCATGGTGATATTGTTTACCGATATTGCTATGATCATGCAGAGTAACGGTTTTTATTTTTTTAAGCGAAAATCGTGCATCGGATTTAAAAAAATTAAGTAATCAAGTTTCTCTGCATGATCATAACAATATGTTTAAACAATATCATCATGCAGAGAAATATCTAGATTTAGTTTTTCTAGGTGAAAACCGTGCGTCGGACTTAAAAAAATCAAGGAATCAAATCTGCTAATAATTTTTTTAGTCCAACGCACGGTTTTCACCTAGAAAAATAAATCAAGATATTTCTCTGCATGGTGATATTGTTTACCGATATTGCTATGATCATGCAGAGTAACGGTTTTTATTTTTTTAAGCGAAAACCGTGCATCGGATTTAAAAAAATTAAGTATTCAAGTTTTCTTAGAAATGATCGGAATTTCAAAAATATTTTAAGAAGAATCAGTGGCGTACCATCAATGTCACAATAGGCAGGTCAAATTCCGTACGAACGCCAATGAAGACATTTTAAAAAAAATTATACACTAAAAAATGCCTCTTGATACATAGTACATGTATGCCAAATTCCGTTTAAACATCTAAAGTGGTATTACAAATATTAATAATCAATTATTTATTTTTGAAAATTTTACCACCTGGGTGTCAAAAGTTAAGATGTTTAGGACATACGTTCATATGAAATGGACCCAAATATCGCGCCCTTAAATATTGACATTCAATTAGAGAACACACTGTATTTTTTGGTTTCTATAAAATAAACTACATAGTATCAACATATTATAAGTCATTTAATTACCTAGGTTAGGTACCTAAAACCCTAAACTATTTGTTATTTGTAAATTAAAAATAAGTTACCAATAAGTTTAAATTTTAAGAAGATCAAGTTCTTTTAACCTATACTCGTATTAGTGTTTTTTTTTTGAGTAATAAAACCCGAGCACGTTTTAAAAACTCCTTTTGGATGGTCCCTGGAGTCCCTCTGAACTAGGGAAGTCTGGGGAATCTCGGACAGATAGCAACCTTACGTTCAATCAACGGCATTCGCGTAACAAAACTGTCACTTTCCGTAGTGGTTACATAAAAAACCATTTCCGGTGATTTGCGGGTTATTCACGGGTATTATTAATGTATTATTTTCTATAATTGTAACATTTTATTATCGGCAACTAAATAAACACAAAATATTGTCTCGCTTTAGAACTTTGATTATTTTCAAAATTTAGTAACAAAGCAATCGCTAAAAAGCTATTGTGACCAACTCGGGCATTAACAATTAAAGATCTTGACCCTTACGGCGCGAGTGTACTAAGCGAAATCCCTAAATTATTAGTCGCCCTTATTTATACCCTTGTTTCCTAAATAGCTAATAATAAAGCGTAATTAAAATAATAAAATATGTCAAACTTTTAAATCACAACGGCCGAGTGATGATCGCGTTGTTAAATTTAGCAATGGACTTAGCAATTGTTAAAAGTTAACAACTGTTTAGAATGTTTAACAAAATTTCAGATTTTGACAGGTTGCCTACTAAAATCATTGAATAACACTGACAATGACGTTTTGTTAAACATTCTAAATCGTTGTTAACTTTTAACAATTGCTAAGTCCATTGCTAAATTTAACAACGCGATCATCACTCGGCCGATAGTTTAGTAAAAAAATTCTCATTATTTATCATAAGTAAATATGTATTTAAAAAAAGATTTGTTTTAAAACATTTTAACGCCAAAATTGTTTAAATTTTAATGTGTAGAAATAGAAACAGAAAATTTTTTTTACCTAAAAAATTCTAACCCACTTTAACTCAAACTTCCCCCATTTAATTAATAACATGTTTTATCCGATAGCACCGCTCCATCTTGTGGTAGTTACACAAATAATCAATTAACTGGAAGTCATTCGTTGAAGCCACTTAAGTGAAAGGACGAAATAAAAAAAGAATAGCAATCTATAATAAATTAAACATGGTCCCCGAGAAAGATTAAAGGGAATAAATCGGTCCGGAATAAATAAAAAAGACAAGAAAAATATGTTCTTGTGTTGGCCATGCGATCAATCATCGAGGCAAGCTTGCTTTGTCTGTGTCAAATTTCTTTTGGTGAATGTTATCTGTCGATTATTAAACGTATATAGAGTTTAATGTAAGATGGCATATTGATAAATTCTTAGTTTACTACATAAATAAAAGCACTTTAAAATAAAATAATGTTTAAAGTAGTACTTCTTACATCATTCTTGCATTTTTTGTAAACAGCATTCTTTGCAGATCTGTTTTTTACAGGTCTCGTGTCTTTTTATTAAAAGAAAACATTTTTGGCCTGAAAATCGATGAGGGCTAGGTTTCGCAAACGAAAGGAGACATAAAAAGAAAACTTTCAATATTATTACTTGGGAAAAAACTGAATTTAAGATACTAAGTTTTGAGGAAATGATCAAAATAAAACTGAGATTTTTAAGGTGTTACGTAAGCAGCAATTCCAAAGAGAACTGGAAGTCCCTGCCAGAACGTAACAAGGTAACTCTCCTGTGGGTATCAAGACGTCGGAAATAGAAGGCAGCGGATGAGCTAGCGAGACAGGGATCATCCACACCATACTTTGGACCAGAACCTGCCCTTGGAGTGACCAAAACTACAGCACGAGGGCAAACCAGGGAATGGATCCGAATGAAACACGTAAAATACTGGGGGCCTAAGTAGAATAAGACATGGAAAAGACTGCATAAGGAGCCCATCCAGAAGAACGAAGGAAGAACCACTTAGACAAAGTAGGATAACATGCATAACAGTAGGGCAGCTAACAGGGCACGAAAATCTACACAATGAGGACCAAAGTTTCAGAATGTGCGATGAGGGGAAAGAAACAGCCTACCGTATCCTGTGCGAATGTAAAGCGTTGAATCACAAAAGACAGGCATTATTTGGGGAACCGAAAATGAGTCCACAGGAATATATCAACCAACCAGTCTCGGGGTTATACAGACTTGTAGAAGAAACAAGACTAATGGGAGGAATGGTATAAAAGATCATGGAAGATTAGGCACAAAAAGCCCAAGAGGCTCCACTGCCTCCGGTAGTAAATTTAGACAGCTCCCAAGGAAGAAGCAGTAATTAAATAATTATCTTTTTTACACCAAATAAGGAATGATTGATCCTAATATAATAATTTTTAAATTATTTTGAGTTTAGTATTCCTAAAAATAATTTAACAAGAATGAGGTTACTTTTAGAGTTATGTGCTGATCAGTAGGTTAATTGATACTTACACAAAAACAGTTACAAAAACTTTTGTCTTGGGTAATCCAATTTTGTCGTAAGTAAAAATGTAATACTTTACGTGTGGCACCATATTTAGGATGTTTACGTTATGTAACTTTTCCAGGGAATTCTCTGTTATATTTTATCTGATTTTTAACACGCTTTTATTAACTTGACTTGTATGTATGTATGTATCTGTGTTACAGAACCTTTTAATGTAATTTTCAAGACTTGACAATCTGTACAGGGGTCAAGAGCCGATGACAATACAATTATAATTGACTAATTAATTTGAAATAAGATTAAAATTAAAATAAAAAGTCATTAACAAAAATAATCAATTATAGTAAAAAGACGTGGGGTGCTTGAAATTATATGTCACAATAATTTTATTGGTAGCTATTTACAAAATTGGAGTTTTTATGAAAATTCAGTAAATTGCTCCTTACGCGCTTGTTTACTATAATTGAATTATTTTGTTAACAACTTTTTTTTAAATTTTAAACCTATTACATCTTAGTTATTAATAATTATTAATTATTGGACTTTCTGTCACTTTAGTGAAAACTCTTTATACATAAAAAATATTTTACCTAACGAGTGCGGAAAGTGATACTTTTCCGCACGCGACGGCAGTTACACGAACGACGCGAAGCGGAGTTCGGGTAGGCCGTTAAGGGTGGAAAAGACACTTTACGTACGTGTTAGGTACAACATTTTTTCTACAAGTGTGTGAAAAAAGTCAAACTAAACAACCATTAGATAATATTTATTTTTACCATTACTACTTATTATTATTAACAACATTAATCGTAAAAGAACAGTTGGTAGCATTTTGCAAATGAATCGCAGAGGTAAGTTGTTGTGGGTAAGTTGCGGAGTTGGAGATTGCCGTTGAGGTGCAATTGAACCGGTTGTCGTTACAGGTAACAGAGACACATTGTTGCTTGCTAGAAGACGGTACAATGGGCCTTGAGTGCGTTTTGCTGTGTTCAAATGTAGATGAATTTTGGGATAATATTTTGTTTGATAAGTCCTTCTTGAAACTTGTAGAGCTTTCTAGGTAGGCTTCTGCAACAGATGATGACTTCCAACCTCCAAGTCTTTTAATATTCGTTATGCCTTCACCGCAATTAGCTAACTTTGTAGCTGAGGAACGGCGAAAGCTATGTCTCGTGTAAAGTTCTGGGTTTGGAAGACATAAATAGGCAGCTATTTCAGAGGGCATCTTGCCAAAAGTATTTATTCTTATGCACTGGACAGTACAAGCCAATTTTTTGTAATTAACAAAAAATCTTCTGTGGTGTTTCGGGCTTTCGTAAACTGGAATACTTTCTATACAAAGCTAGATATTTTCCATTTTCAATTTCCTCGGAAATGAAAAAACTTTGGCTAGAATGGTTTTTGGAGTCTGGAATATTTACAATTAAAAGATTCCCCTTATCGTCAATATCATCAATGCTAATTTTCATCAATTCTTCTCGACGACACGCACCAGCTAGTCCGAAAATTGTAGCTACCTTCATCGCTAGATAGAGATCATTTGGAGCATCATTAATACATTTTGCTATTTCATCTTTCGAGAAAATTTTGGCCTTCTTGGGTCTAAATCCCACATTTTGCTTTTTCAAAAATGAAATCAACTTTGAAATATTTGCTTAAATCCATGTTCTTTTCGATCTTAATGACACTTTTTAACATGGAATACCTTGACCAAAAGGTATTGGGTTTACATGTTTTAGCAAGTTCCGCGAAATATGCCATAAAACTTCTTCTTTCATACTTTTGATTTTTTTCTCGCCACACCAGCTTGTAAATGCTGTATATTCTTTTTCGTACCTGTGCCTCGACTTGGACGGCAACAAATCTAAATTTGCTATTTCGGCTGCTTTGAGAATGGATTCAGGTAATTCCTCGTCAGAAGACTCCATGGGAAACGTTTTTTATTTAAATTCGACGATACTGATCAGAATGTACTAAAGACACTTTTAATTATCGATGACTTTTAATGACTTTGATCTTTTATAATATGGACACCGGCACCGGTCAAAAATAAAAATCTGACAAGCAAGTTTAATATGTACCAGGATGTTTGAAACAATGTTTTTAAAACAATATTAATTTTTAGTGAATATTTCGTTGATTTTACACCTAATTTGTACAAATAAAATAATACTATGCCAATAATAGAATTATACTAAGTCAAACTTCAGAATTAAAAATAATTTAAGTACCTGTTTAAGTGGGAAATTTGCAAGGGTTTACTTTTCCGCACTAGTGCGGAAAAGTGATTATTTTCCGCACTAGTGCGAAAAGTGACACTTTCCAAACTAAATTGCGTGCGGAAAAGTGCTGCTTTCCACACGCTAGTAGAAAAATAACTATTTTCTACAAGCGTTTGGAAAACCATACTTTACCGCACTAATCTGCGTGCGGAAAATAGCACTTTTCCGCACTAGTGAGTAAAAGTAAAAGCTTTTAGTTTGTGGAACATAAATTAGAATCTAATTATGAAATAATGCATGATTTTGCTTATAATAGTTATATATTTGAAGAAACTGAATTTTGCAGTAATTTGGCGTCTTTTTATAACATTTATTAAATAAAATAAAATAATCCTAATTTACAAAATGTAAGTACATATTTTTAATAACTCCATATAAATTATTAAAGAATCCATAGCAACCAACTAATTGTTTGTGCATCTATCAAAAATTAATTTTCTGTCACGCATTTTTCAACCAAATTGGAGAAACATTTTCAATGGATTCTGACGACGATTTACCAGCATCGATTATCGAAGCAGCAGGAATAGCAAGTATAGATCTCCTGCCCATCAGTCGCTGAAGGATACCTCGGGAATTCAGCAAATTTTAAAAAGGATTTAAACAAAATACTCAATTTTACCGAAACACCTTCTACTATCCAGAAACAACGGTCAATGCCATCTTCCAATGTACTAAACCTCTCGGTTCAAGAACTACTTCCATAGTTGCAAAAGATTGGCTCATCAAGAACCATTCTACAGAAAAGCAACTCGCGTCAGTAATTTATTTGCAAATCGCGACCAATTGCACTTTTACCATAAATGTTAATAATAATAATTAATGTATAAATTCCTTCGTTAATAAATAATATTTTAATCATAAATCTTTCAAATTATGTTGGTTTTTCCTTTTGCTTGTAGAAAAATTTTGTTTCTAACACTTGCGGTAAGTAACTTTCCGCACTTGTTAGGAAAATAACTATTCTACTTTTCAATTTGGTTTGCTATAAAATCATGTTTTATTAGTTTTTTTAACTATAATTTATTGCATATATCGCAAAAATTGTGTTGTTGGACTTATGTCACATTTCTGTTGTTTCAGCTAGAGTTTTTTTTGTAATTATAAGATTGTCCTTTTTATATGAAGACCATTTCGAATTATTTATCTTCTAATAAGGCTTTATTTGGTCGAAATTACTTCTGAATTTACACATTTTGTAGTTGCTGGTTCTGTCGTTGTAAGCTCTTTTATTGCGTAATATTGTCAAAAAACAGAAGGTATATTTTATTACTGTTGTTCTTTTGTGCGACCAGGTATTTGTAAAATTTTTTGTCGACTTCAGAAAATTTATTATACCCTCTGGGAATGACCGAAAAATAAATACTAAATGTACAGTTTTGCTTTTTTAGTAGACCTGGAACTAATTTACCGAGTTTTTAAAGAATATTAAGTAGTAAATTTATCCTTTAAAAACAAGGGGTCGCAATAAAATCAATGTTTTTCGACAATTTAATATTCCAGAAACGTTTTTGTGCTTCACTGACTTACACAACCCGTTTTTTTAAATTTGTTTTTGTTGGAGATTTGTTTTCCTTTTTTTCTTGTGATATCAAATCTGGTCATGGAGCAGTGCATGAAATCAAATGTTATTTTATTTATGTATAATAAATATAAATACTAGTTTAAACTCCATGTCAATATTCCAGAATATAGGCGGTCCCAAAAGTTTTAGATAAGAGGTAGATTAAAAGTAAAAATAAGTAGTTAGTAATTATTATATCATTTGAAAAACATTTCTATACTATCAAGAAATGGTTTTCGTTTTTTATTGCACAATGAGCCACATGAGTCTTTTTTCTTCTTTTTCTTCTCGTCGGAGCCGTCTTGATTTACTATCAGAGGCAGCGCAGTCTCTTGGGCTTTTTGTGCCTAATCTCCCATTATCTTTTATGCCAATCCTTTCATTAGTCTTGTTCCTTCTACAAGTCTGTATAACCCCAAGACTTGTTGGTTGATATTCCTGTGGGCTCATTTTCGGTTGCCCAAATAATGCCTGCCTTTTGTGATTTAACGCTTTTAACGCACAGGATATGGAAGTCTGTATCTTTCCCCATTATATGAGCCTATCCTGTGTAGGTGTCCTCTTAGGTTATCGTGCCCTGTTAGCATCCCTGCTGTTATGCAAAGTCTTTTCCTACTTTGTCTGAGTAGTTCTTTCTTCGTTCTTTTGGATGGGTCCCTTATGATGCTTTTTCCATGTCCTATTCTACTGAGGCTTCACCAGTATTCCTCGTGTTTGTTTCGGGTCCATTCCCTGGTTTGCCCTCGTGCTGTGGTTTTGGTTACTCCAAGGGTAGGTTCTGGTTCAAAGTATGGTGTGGATGATCCCTGTCTCGATAGCTCATCCGCTTTTTCGTTGCCCTCTATTCCCGAATGTCCTAGTACCCACAGGAGAGTTACCCTGAGACCACATGAACCTTTACAGCAACCTGAATCTTTTCATCACGGGTAAATTTTCTTCTTTGTACGTCAGATTTCAACTTGGCAAACCGTTAATAGTCGCTGGGAACCACGTTTGTACTGTAGGGTGTAAGACAAATTTCCCGAAATTCACACTCTTTAAGAGCAACCTTTACAAGAACACCGATAATTAAAAGCACGTTATAAGGCAATTAAACAACACCCGCAATCGGTTTTCTACTATGTTTTCAGTGATGGTCCATTCTTTAAAGTTAAATTTACTGGGCGTCGCAGAACTTCTTTTGTAGAATGGATGACCTTTGCCTTTCGGAGAGGAGGGCGTGTTTTTTCTGGTTTTCTTTATTTAAATGACTCCCTTTCTGACTAAGAGTCAATATAACACCATTTTTCTATTTTCACCTATGACAAGTCTAAAAATTATCCGAATTATACTATAGAGTATTCCATAAGTGACCATTAAGGCATTCAACTCCTATAAAATCAGCATCATACTAGTTAGAGAATAAATACTTGACCTAGAGGAAATGACACTAAACAATAAGCTGATTGTGACCTAAGTCCCAGACTATGAAAGCTATCCAGGACATAAGAAGGCAGGTAAAGGTTCAAAGAAAGATGCTATAGAATCAGAGCCATTTATTGAGTTCTCTGAAAGGCTTTTTAAAATATCCATTAAAAACTACCGAGGATTCCATACCGAGTGGTTACATAAGTCAGGAAAACCGCAGGCAAAGAAGTCCCTTTTGGTGAAGTTTACTTTAGACCTGTTGAACTACAGATGCAAGGTTCTGGTAGGTCTTGTAGACGAAACAGGCACATTACAAGAATGAAACAAAAGACAGATTATTCAGACTCTGTTTGGAAAAGGAAGAAATACCTAAGCATGTGTGGTACCAATGCAGTGGAAGAGGACCAATATGGCCAACTCCATTTAAAAATAATCTAATTCTTCATAGCCTATTGGCAAACTGGTAATAAATAAAGAAAGCTGAAAATGACGAAAAAGAAAAATTAAATGGAGGCGAAAAGTAAACGATAAAGAAAAAGAAAACAAAGCAGATAAATAATTTCAGAAAAAAAATAGAAAAATGGTTTATGAACCCAATATTCATTAATTGAATTCCGAATTATAAACATTGGTATCGTTCCCGTTTTTATAACTTAACTTAAGAAACAAATCCAACTATATTACATATTATAATCCCCACTTAAAAGAAAATTTACCATGTATTCGAACGAAGTTGCTGAAGTTAAATAAATTAAACCGCTTTAATGTATCCCACTTATTTATTAGCCCACTAATCGGGCAGTGCACGCTCAGAATTTATGTATTTACCTTAAATGTATTCATTAAAATCACAATAAACTGGCTTTTAAAGTCGAATGGGGTTGTTTTTTTATTACTCGTTTTAAATCATACGCTTGAAAAAGGAAAAAGGGAAAATAAAATACTTTATTTTAATATAAATTTAAGCTCCATAATAAACCTTTGGAAATGTGTATTTTTTTGAAAATGATTTTAGGAAAAAAACCATATGGGTGTAAAGAGTATTTAAAGGTTATAATATGCAATTTTTATAAGAAAACAATTTAGTTTGTCAAAAACAGTTATTAAGAAATGCTTATTTATTATTTTAATATGAACTTTTCCGAGGAACAAAGAAAGGTACACACCTATTTATAATCAGCATATTTTATTACTGTATACTTACATGTAAATAGATTATAGCGAATAAATGGTGACGTATTCAGCAAACTGGACGATCAGTAGTATTCAATTTTATGTATTAAAGACCCTTGATTTCTTCCACATTTATTGACACATCTCGGCATTGATCTGATGATGTAGTCTTTGTTGTCTGGTGTTGTGTGATTTGGTATCTCATTTTACTCTACATTTAACTCATGCCAAGTGCTACCAGAGTCTGAAGTGTATGCAGTAAGTTTAACAATCTGCGAGCTAGGATGTTTTTACATGACAGAAAATGGAGTTCCACTACTTCCTAAATGTACTGAGGGGCAGTCATGTTACCTCTAATAAAGGCTGTAGGTGTCCTCCTTTCATATCTGATGGAACCCCATATCATTACACTCACAATATGATGAACATGGTGGTCCATATAAAGTTGTGATTACTTCTTTCACCACGTACCCTTTCTACCATTGCTCGACTACCATGCATACCCAAACAAAAACTAGGTTCATCACCAATGATTAACTGATTTCATTTCTTACGCCACAGAATTCTGTTTCTACACCATTGCAGTCAGTGGTGTCAGTATTCAGAGTTAATGACTACACTTAATAAAAGCGGTATTAGATCATGCACTATAGACATCTTAATACCGTTCCGTGTTCTTAAAACCACTGATTTGTAATCGCTCACGTGGAAGTAAAACGTTTTCCAAGAGACAAAAATGCTCGATGATGTTGATGCCACGATGTCCTGTGCTTAGCTTTCTTAGGAACTCTTGTACTGATTAATTTTATTGCAGATGACATAGAGGCAGGATTCAGCAATGGTAGAACAGGATCAGAAAAATTGTAGTCGAATTAATTATCTACATGAAAAATTTTGTCATTACGGAGTCGTCGACTCGAATCAGTAATAATAAAAAATTTCCAATCGGCATTTTTTTTATTCCAAAACATCTTTAGGCTGTTTAAAGCCTGCTGTTACTGTGGATGTAATTTGTTTGTAATTCCAATTAGTCATCTTCAAAAGTAATGCCTACAAGTTTATACGATTTTTTTTTCTGCAAAACGTGGAGGTTTGTAATTAGAGGATAAGAATTGAAAGACTTTTTTCACGATGCGAACTTTATTGTGTTTTTGAGGCATTAAATTGTATAAGATAATTTCGTGAAAACTAAAAAAGACCATCTCCAAAATAAACATACAGATTTTGACAAGGAAGAAATCTGAAGAGTCAAGCATAAAGTTAGGTGGAAAATGGTTCGTTAAAAATTAGATCATTCCAGATCTGGTCACGTGCATTGGAGATGCTACGATCAACGATCTAGGATTCCCTGACAAATTCAATGGATTTGTTTCAGTTTTACAACACAAATTTTTAAAAAATGCTGTTGATCTTTGGTAAAAGAATTTCTTATTGCGTTTTTTCAATATGTTTACCTTTATCCATTCTTAAATTATATCTATAATTATTCAACACAATAATTTATAACGTTTTTGCTAATGTTAAAACACAACGTGGCACAATGAAAGATAAATATGATCGATCGACTGTTTTGTAATACATTTCTAGTACGATATCCTGATTACGCGACTCTCTTGACCGGTTTTGTTTTTCAATTAAGTCAATTTATTTTGTACTCTAAATGTTAATAACTTTACTTGTACAAAATGCTGGGTGAAATTTTTTACAGTAATCAGTCTACACTTGCTATAATAGTTCTATAACTTTACATGCATTTTAAATCGCGTATCTTTGTTATACGGAAAAAATTCATGAATAAAAACTCGTAATTCGATAATTTAAAAACCGCCAACCGCAACTGTGCATAAAAGAACATAAAGAATCAGATATTCTCATAAAAGACTAAATAATCCCCTGGGCAAAACTATAGCACTACACCTATTGCTTTATCGATACTTTTGGAAACTATTTATATAATGGGGGCGATTGATCGATAAAACTGTACAACATTTATTTTATGAAAAGATTTGTGGCAGATATAGAATTACAATATTAATTATATTCTAATTGTATAATAGGGTTGCGATTAAAAACATAGTATATTATTGTAATCTTTTGGCCCTACTGCATGTAAAAGTTACATCAGCACAATAAATTATCGCGAAAATCAATGAATTAAAGTACTTAATGTTGCAACATCCACCCTATTTGTCAGATTTGGCTCCCTCTGTCTTCTGGTTGTTCTCATATCTCAAAAAAATTGTGCACAAGAAAAACTTCATTAAAAAAAGATACTAGCAATCGTGAAAGCGTTTTTCGACAGAGTCTTTCGCTTTCTGATGACAATACAATAATCTTATAAGTATCCTGCTCAGGATCAACAGAATAAAGAAAAATATATATTTTTTTGTCAAAATGACAATCCTTCTCCATTTGCCATAATCGAGGCTCTTGATTATTATATATATATATATATATATATATATATATATATATATATATATATATATATATATATATATATATATATATATATATATATATATATATATATATATATATATAATAAATAATAAAATAATATAAATTATAGTTTTAAAAAACTATAATTTATTTTATTTTTGGTTAGTTTCGTCTTCATATTCAAATTTATTTCACAAATCATTTTAAAAACCATCTATACAATTAAAAAACCCCTTTAGATTATGAAACAAAAGTAATACAACACTGATACTCAATAATCCACGGAAACTTTTATTGCACCACCCCTAAAGCAAAAGACAAACGATGCAACCATATCTCACCCCTCCTGAACGTGAGAGAGCAAAAAGGTCGTTAATGATTTCTGTTAAAACAAATGAAAGTTTGAGGTTCGATTGCACTGTTGCCGGATTTAGGGAAATGTGCTTTTGTGTCTAAAATTTTTAAATAATTACAATATTTACATTACAATTTAAAATATTAAAACTATAGAAACAAAAAGAGGCAGATTTATATTAGCAAAGAATCTGATTTTTCTTACCAGTCAACAAAAACGAAAAAACTATCTTTTAAATTTTAGAAAAGCACCAAGAACCGTAAAAACCATTTTTTGGCCTTTTCGGTTCTCGAGATTCTAATAAGAGGCCTTAAATTGAAACAACATGGTTATATACCCTACCTGTATAAAAAATGTATATATTTCTTTAACCAATAAATGAAAAAAAGGATATTAAAAATGTCTTACTTTATATATTTTGATTTCAAAGTACATGTGATTTCATTAAGGATGGTATTCCAACTGTTTTGTTGCATATAATGTTTTGTTTTAATAAATGGTTTAAACATAAGCATCAACTATATGCAAAATAATATGCTTCTTTACAGACAGGCTTTGAATTAAACATAAAAAATATACTTTAATATCTGTATATATTTTTAACTACCTTTGGTGGCAAAATTTCACAAGACAGTATATTCCTAGCCACGGAAGCTTTAGAAAAGTTGATATTACTCTATTTGTATTAGTATTCTGCTTCTATAATCTGTATACTCTGTATATTTCCAAAAGGCTTTTTGAAATACTGTTGCCATTTCGCCTGTCTGGAGAATGGCATCTTCCATTACGACTACACTTACAAGAATGCTGCCTTTTCTTACCCACCAATAAGCTGTAGGAGATATGTCGCTTTTAAAGGTAAATTCAGTGTTTTTACGCAGCTCTCAATGGAGCAACATGGTTAATCTAGATAGGCTTCCAAATACACTTTGTTCTGGAATTTTTTTCTTTAGTGTATCTAGACAACTAGACAACAATGCCTTCTGTCGCAAGATAAAAGAAGTTTTGGTATTGATTCTAGCTATCTCTATCTCTGATGATAGTCTTTGAAAATAACATACATATAATTTAGTTTGTAACACTCTGTATGTCTGAAAAGAAAAACATTAAATAAAAAAATATAAATTTGACAACACTGCTCCTTTATTCCCATCCTAAATTAAGGTAGCCAGGAAAAACAATAACAAAGCTCTCCTATTGTCTTTTGTTTCGAGCATCGACTGTTTTAACTTCTCTCCCTTTATTTTAAGTGTATTGTGCAGTGCCATATAAGTGGAGTAGTTTTCTTTGGAGCTTTAAAGCTTGGAATCATTAGTTTAAATTTTAAAGATAGGAAAAAATATACACATTTATAATATGGTCGTTTTAAGAATACACATTTTATTTATTTTACAATTGGTATTGTTAAATTTAGTAGATGTTTATCTTGTCTGGTTATTACTATAGACCCCTTGAACATATTTTTTGTATTGGCTAAAATAACCCTTTATAGCTTAACACCACTTCTGACAATATTTTTGATACGAAATATTATGACAAAGCTACAAGCCTTTTAAATTTAAACTCTTGTGCGAAAACGTTATCTACGACACGAGAGGCTAACCGTACAGGGTCTTTGATTATATTTACGTGGCTTCTGAAGCTTTTATTTTTAAAGACAGAAAAAAATGTTATATATAAAAATTGTAGGATTTTTCCATATTTTCTTTTGAAATTATCAGTATAAAAATATCGCAAAAAATGAAAAAATATAGGCAACTTCAACTTTTTTAAATGGAACACCCTGTATATTATGCGCTACAATAAAAGATCTATTTTTTCTGAGTTCAAATATATGTACATTAATAATATTTGAATGAACCATTTTTGAGATATTTAAGCTTAAAATATAAATAAATTGAAAAAAAATCATATTAGTATCAAGAAAGCTATGAAATCAATAAAATTGTTTTAATAAATTTGACGTATTGATATTGAAAAAAGTTGAAATTTATCATTTTAACTATTAAAATTAGTTTGTATTGCTATTTTGTCGATGGGCTATTCAGAAGAATACAAAATTGCTATTATGCGTTCTTTTTATGGTAACAATAATAATGTGACGACAGTGCAAAGGGAATATTATTTTTTATATCCTTAAAAACGGATACCATCTAAAGATACTATTAAATACATAGTAAGAACGTTTATTGAACGAAAAAGCTTTAAAATGTAGAAAAGGACTGCAGCACGAAATGAAAACAAAGTTTTGGATATCCTCGTTTTTTCAGGATAATTATTATACTTTTTCTATTGGACTAGCACTAACTACTTTTAATAATTTAGAAAATCCTTAAATATCAATCTCGGATGCGGCACCTGAACTTAATAAAACAGATTATAGAATTTATTTAACCTTAAAATTGTACAAATCTTATCCTTATACTTTTTTGTCCGTTCAGAATCTTCCTGAACAAAACATGCAGGACCGACCTAAGTATGCATTGAAAATAGCTAGGTTTATGCAGCAGGATCCAAAGTTTTTAAATAAAATTCTATTCACCGACAAGTCTTCCTTTACTTTAGCAGGAATGTTTAATTACAAAAATAAACATTATTGGTCCAAAAGAACCCTCACCAAATTCAGCAACATAACAATTTTATTGTTTACATGGCTTACCTGATACTGATATAAACTTTTTTGTAATTTATTAATAATTTAACCTAAAATATCTCAAAATGGTTATCCAAATATATTATATTATATATATTTAAATAAAAAAAAAAGATCTTTGTTGTACGATAATATACAGGGTTTCATTTAAAAAAGTTGAAGTTGTCCTATATTTTTTCATTTTTTAATTGCGATATTTTTTACTGATAATTTCAAAAGATAATATGAAAAAAAAAATTCTACAATTTTTATATAAAACATTTTTTTCTGTCTTCAAAAATAAAGGCCTCAGAAGCCACGTAAATATAATCAAAGACCCTGTACATATTTGCAATGCCATAATAAACAAATTAACATATTTTAGAGCTTTAAGCTGGTTTCCGTGAATGTATTTTTTTTGTGTTAATTGTGAGGATTTCGACGGTGTAATTAGCCTTTACATTTATTCTGTTGCATATTTAGCTGACATTAAATTAATTTTTCCCAAATTTAAGGCATTGAATCTGATCACTTTCTCTTTTCTATTCCACAATGAAAACCATGACTTTGTTGAACTTTACCGTCTTTTTTAAACAGCAATATTTTAATATATTTTTTTTTACTTATTTGTTACACCATAAGAAAACACATAGGGCCTGAAAAAAATTGATTTTTTCACTTACAATATCAGAAAATAAAACAATTTCTTTATTTTCCATCTATCCTTTTAATGACCGTCTTTAGTCTATGAAAAAGAATAGAAAATATACTTAAGTTTGGCCGACAATATAAAAATAAGTGAGACAGTTATCTATTAGAAAGAGATGCACTGCCGTTCTTTTGACGTTTCTCTGCTTGAATAATCAGTGTTGCCAGATGTTTTTAATAATTTGTTGTAATTGTAGGTTGTTTTTTTTATTTTATAGAAAAAAACTAACCAAAAGTAACAAACAACAACTTCCTAACTATAACCTGGTTCTGGTTAAGTCCTGGTTAGTTCTTAGGTTTTCCTCGTTAAATTGTAATTTTTCCTTATCATAAATGCGCCGTAGAACAAAATTTAAAAAAAATCTAATATCTTAAGTTTTCGATTTTTATAGCCAAAAGCAGGGTGGACTTCACTTCCAGAAAATAACCTTATTTAAAAATTTATATTTTTTTTGTCATTTGTATATTATTAATATTTAATCTATAATGCTTTAAAGCTTAAATTATTTTTTTCTTTTAATCAGACAACGTCCCAAATCGGAATAAGAGAACGCGATGGATTTTCTATTTTGTCTCTAAATAAATTAACCAAACGAAGCAAAAAAAACTAATATTGGAACTCAGCAGACCTCGTGTCGTCACAAGTCTTTTTGGTCTGATGTTAAATTTAAGGGGCAAGACGTAAACTTTAAATCGTAATTACGCCGAAACTATTTTTTTCTGAGAAAATATATTAAGGATTTCTTTTAGGTAAAGAAAGTGATTTGATAGGTCTTTAGATAAAAAAAAAATATGTAATTTAATTGTTAGATTAAACAAAAAGACTGCAACAAAAATAATTTGGTTTCATTTTTATTATAGTATGCCAGATTGATATTTTAGAACTATTTTTAAATAGATGCTCCATCCTGTATATCATAGACGTGTTAGAGAATCTAGACATGGCTATAAATCAGCAGTCAATATTCATATGCAAAGCGATCCTGCAAAGTACATGCACCCGACTTTCAGACACAACATCACCTTTCTGTGTTGACATCTCAAAAGCAGGAGGCATGATATCTCTCTCTACCTACAGAGTTATTTAAAATTAATATTAATTATAGTAATTTAAATACTTTATTTTTGTTTTTTTTATATGTCTTCCTTCTCTTATTTTCTTCTACGTCTTTTACAGTGGCTACTTAAGCCAGTCTCTGATTTGTTATTTTTTTAACCACCAAATATATGTACTCAATAAGAACTTGGAAGGGTTTTTTTATTTTGTCAAATTGTTAAGTTTTGGTTTTATTTAATTTAGTTTAATTACTAATTGTACTTGCCTTGGTTAATTTTAGTTCTGACACTCCTGTTTTCAAGTCTTTGGAATATTCTATTCACCCAATTTTACATTTCTGTAGTAACCATGAAGACTCAGTCATGTTCGCTTTTGTGAAAATAGTCTGACATTTATCACCACCGACTTATGATCTGCAGTACAAGAATTGTTTAAACATGTGGGCGTAATTTTTAAAAGTGTTATTGGGTGACATTTACACAATAAGTCTATAGCTACAGCAGGTTCAAAAAAGCTTGCTTTTCTTTTTGAATCCAGAAACCTATTTTTTCTTTCTAATCTGTACTTAAATGTGTCTAAAACCAGACCTTACTTGAAATACCTACTGTTCCCATGTTTGGGGACTTTGACATTCCTATTTTGATTTATAAAAGAGCTTTATTTAAGAACCCATTCTCACAATAAAGCTTTCTTCTTTTAACTACCAAAGACCTGTAGGAGAGCTGTCTATTTTAGTATTTCCATGGCTTCTTAAGTACAAGCCGATCTAATATCTTCCCTAGCAGCAAAAAAAAACACGAAGCGCCACTTTAATGCATACCCTTACACTCCTTCAGCAGAAGCCCCGAACTTTTCACTTTGTTCCTCTATTTATCCCTAGGGTATCTAAACTATGAAACCTGCTGCCTGCAGCATTTTTTTCTTCTCCTTTAAATCCGCAATTTTTTAAGTACTGCAATAAATAACTGCTTTCTACTTAAGATATCTATGGTAAATCACCTGAAGCAGCCCCAATTTGCGATTTTCAAATGAGACACAATTTACATTTTTACATTTTTGGATTTCTAAGAACACTCTACGACCATGGGTACCCGGTCCCTATGTCAAATTTTGACAGCTTATTTTTTTTTCATTTTTCATTTTTGATCTAGGTGGCTATGATGGGCCAAAAAATATTATTTTGATGCCGGTTAATTGTACAAAAATAAAAAATACCCCGTAAATGCTTTACGCTTAATTTGACTGCGTTTTGAAATTTCTAATTGAAATGGGATGATATGGGTTCATCTTGTCCCTAGAAAAGCTTAACCTACAAAGAATGAAATTAAAAGGTCTGGGCATTAAAAATATTCATATCTAATGTTAAATGTTAACATTATTTAACGTCCTATAGTTTAATTTTTTTATCTTACAAAACGCAGAAAAAAAGAGGGTAAGCCATCCTCCTGGATCGCCCGGTATGTCTAATTTACTAAGCTTGTAGTATTCGTAGAGTGTTGTAGCTGTCTATTTTATCAAAATGGCACAAAAAATCTGTTTATTTTCGTTGTATAAAAAAGTCTTTCCGTTGGACAATTCCGTTTGTAACTATGGTTACAGACTCTCTGAACCAATGCCATACATTTTTTATTCAGTTGTCATTTTCAAACAAAAATAAATAGATTATAGTTTAACTAGCCTAAATTGACAATCCTTAACTTACTTTTAATTTTCACTTTTTATTCCTATTTACAAAGTCACTTTCAGTAATTATCAAAAAGTTTTCCTTTACATCAATACAATATGTTCACCATATAAGCAGCCAAAATATTACCTTCTCGACATGCATAACTTTCCTGCTGCAATATGCCGTGAGATTGTCAGCTGTTCGCGATATATTCCGCACTGTCTAATTACGCCCAACAATTGGAATAATGTATTGTGGTTTCGACGTTTTGGTCATTAAGCCTTGATGGGGTTGATTTGCAACGTTGCTGCGTCCTTTCGTGTTCTTAGGTACACTGCATAATTAATGTACATTAAAAAATCAAAACTTTAATAATATTTTTTTATCCCACTTACTGGGTTTTCAATAAGTTCATCGTTCGCTATTATGTTCGTCGTTTTAATTTTCTTAAAATGTCCATTTATTATTAATATATAAGGATTAAACTTCACCTTCAATTAGAACAGCGAAAAGATGAGTTGAATTAAAACTTAGTCGCAAGTCTTGAAGACGATTCACGTGAACGACGCGACGTGGAAAAAGTCCGTCAACACACAAACCGTGGCAAATATACAGGATTCCCTAGTTTGCCCTTGTGCTGAGGTTTTGGGCAGTCCAAGGGCAGGTTCTGGTCCAAAGATGGAGTGGATGATCCTTGTCTTGCTAGCTCATTCGCTTTTTCGTTGCCTTCTACTCCCGAATGTCCCGGTGCCCATAGGAGAGTTACCCCGTTGCGTTCTCCTAGGACTTTCAGTTCTTTTCGGCATTCCCATGTCAGCTTGAACGTTACCTTGGGGATTACTAGTGCCCCTAGTGATGCCTGGCCAAAAAAGTGTTTGAGATGAAGAATAATTTTAAACGTGTATTACCTTTAAACTAAAAAAATAATATATAAAGATAAATATTAAGACCTTATATACTAACTGGATTAAAAAATTTGTGAGAAAAGGTTTACAAAAGAAAAATATCATTTTTCATCATGACAATACACCATCTCACACAGCTTAAAAAACCATCGCGGAAATCAGTGATTTTCAATTGTTGCAACATCTATTTGTCAAATTTATTCGCTAGACCTAGCTCGCTCTGACTTCTGGCTGTTCTCATATCTTATAAAATTCATACCTGGAAAACGATTTTTATCGAACGAATAGGTAATAGCGGTTGTGAAAGCATATTTTGAAAATCTTTTAGATTCTCATTTCCGGAATTGCATCTATAAATTGCAAGATTCCTGAAACAATTGTGTTAAAGTTGAGGGGGATTATATTGAAGAATACAATATATGCCCCACTCCACTTTCACCTAAGGACATTTATATTGTAATATTTAATGTTTTTTTTTTATTTACCACTTAGTATCACATTGATTTCAAAGGAAATAAATGTTGTGTATCTACCTCCGCCGATAACCTCAATTTGTTTGATAAATCCCCTGGCGTGGTATTTTTAGATAACATAATAACACTCTAAGAACTAAAAAATCTTATTCTTTTTTTCCAATCAAGAAAATCTTAACGAGTCAACATCCCTCGGTTTATTGTGTGGTTTACGGTTTTGTGAGCTTTTGCTGAGGTTATTTTTAGCGCTCTCCTTTGTACAAATAAGATGCAGAAAAAACAATGATTGTGTTTTTATAATAAAGCTAACCCTTTTGTTCGACGAAGATAGCAGAAAATGGCTAAAAGTAATAAGCAGAAGCTTTTGTTAAAAGGAGCTTTATCTGTAAATAAAGCAACGCGATATTATTTATTATTATACGTATAATTTATACTTTTAAAAGAAACACCGTCTGGAAGATTAAATGCTTACAAAATTAATATTACATTAATTAAACGTCTAATTAGTAAACCTATTAGTATTCAAAACTTTTTTTAACCAGTAATTAGGGAATTATAAGGAACTCCCGTTCGTTAGTGAAGATTTTTTTTGGTGACAAAAGCATTAACAATTTTTAACATGGTACACCTATAAATTTACGATCTTAATTTTAACGGTATTTTTACTTTTTAGTTTTGTTCGTGTTTCAGGCGCAAGGTAGTGCGCCAGGTGAGTTTGCCTACAGCATGATTGTGTGTATTTTACACCAAATAATTTAGCCTATTTTTCCTATCCTAACTTCGGTCTCCAAATTTAGTATGTAAACTCACATAGGTATTCTAATTACCTGTGAAAAAATTAGAAAGTTATGCCAAGTGATCTCCAGGATATTCTATTTTGAAAATCGCATATGTTACTACTGTCTGAGTGACTGACTCATTAATCCATTAAAATTATGGGGACTTGCCGAGGGAGTAGAAAGTAAAGTTTGAAATGTTAGTGGTTTAAGAACACAACTAAAAAAAGCATTTTAAAAACAGCACATTTTTTCTCGGATCGCCCAGACCCCAAAACAGGCGCTATTTAAGGGATATCAAAAGTTTTTGCATTTTATTCAGTAAAGGTTAGGTATATTTACAGAGGAAGGCCATAGTTTAAAGAATATATGAGTTGCGTTACTCGTGGCGGCTCTCAAAACGCACCCGTCTTATCCCCGCCTGTCCAGTATATTCGTACCAGTCCATGGTATGAAGCCGACTGATACGCAGTGCGCCAGAACTCGTTTTGCTATAACCATGTGCTTTGGTATATCGTGTCCCTAAAAAGTTGTTGAATATGTCTGGTAATAATATTTGTTCAGTGGATAATTGTAAAAGTAGAATAAAAGGCGATTTATCGTTTTTTAGATGCCCAAAGGACCATATTAATATTAATCATATATTGGACTATTTTATTGGTATTTGTATTGAAATATATATTAAACTTTCAAATGTCAAGCTTGGTAAAGTGCTTTGGGATTTACTGAGTTCCATAAATTTGCTAATGATATGCTAGAACAATGTCAGAACCATATTTGAGTTCGTGCTTTGCATTTCAAAGATGAGGATTTTTCAAACACTTTTAGTAGTCGCATTTATTAATATGCGATTCCATCTGTAGGTTTACCCAGTGAGTCTGCTAGAAAGAGTAAACTTTAACATTTGTTCTGTTGGAAACTTAAGTAAAATTACCTATATGTACCTTTTAATGTATAATTAGACCATCTTTAAAGTATTGTTCTTATTTATGGGGAATGGCGTCTCCCACAACCCTTAGCATTCTTAATTTTATTTAGAGAAGGGCTATTCGTCCTATTAATCCCATGTTTACAGAAAAGCTTTCTTTTCTCGCCCACCGGCGAGCTGTAGGGGATCTGTCGCTTTTTATAGATATTTTTACGGCTTTTGCTTTAAGAAGTTGGCCAGAATAGTTCCACCGCTGACAGCTCCCAACAAAACGACACGTAGTACCGTTTTTTGCATTCTTTTGCAGACTAGCTTGAGAGGCCCCGAACTTCCCACTTTATTAGTTCCTTCATCTCTTAAGTATCCTAGACTATGGAACCTACTACCACCAGAAGTTTTTCCTTCTCCTCCAAAATCCCCAAGTATTTAAGTCGTGTGTCAATAGTCTTCATCTAACCACATTCAAGAAAACCATGGTACGTTGGTATTTAGGCCTTCGCCCTTCGTGGACTATCTCAAGATGAAAAACAGCTGCAATATTCCATTTTGCTAGTGACCCATTATTTATCCGTGAAAGTCTGGTCGACCTTTTTAGATGTTTACAATAAATTTCTATTTTGCTTTACATTATACAATAGATAGATAGATAGATGGATAAATATTTATTTGTTGTAATGACAAAATAACCCTAGAACCATAAACCCCTTTTTTTACCTGTAAACTACAACCGGGGTAAATATTAACCTCACGGGGTTTTTGCTCTTAAAATCGTTCTGAAAGCAGTAACCTGGCTTATGAGTACTAAAATTTTTTCGTTTTTTTTTATGCCCGGACTGTAAAATTCAATTTCAAGATATTCAAAAATTGGAATAGCTAAATACAAAAAAGTCAGGTTTTCAAAACTATTATTTTTTTTTTACGACAATTATCAAATTTTAACGGAAATGCAAAATGAAGAATATCTATTTTTTGTTTAATAAAACAAGTCTCATTGGACTTTAAAAACCTAAACTAGGATCTTCAATTGGAAAAAATCATAATAAATATACATTTTAAACATTTCGTGTGTCTCTCAAAACATATAAAAGATAGCTATGTTTCTTTAAAATGTTAGACAATGTAATGGTTTCAATACCTAAATCTGGACTTCCAGCTTTATTTGCTAATTATCAAAGTTTCTAGTGTGTTCTCCGAAGAGAGACATATATATTTGTTCACCGAAGGACGGGTCACTTAAATCGAACCGCTTCGGAATGTTTCAGCAAAATAATAAAATGAAAGCATAATATTTTTCATGTCTTGGAATAAAATAACGGAAATATTACTCTAAAAGGGACTATATCAAAAAGTCTTGGGATAATAATAAAAAAGTAATCAACATTTGGAATATTTTAAACAAATACCGAATTACAAAGCGCTTCCAATCCAAATTCTTTATACATATCAAGAAATATTTGTCATTTTTCTCATAACACAGGCAATCCCTACCCGAATTAATAACGTTACCGTAATAACTTATTGTGAATACTACGACAACACCCTACTGTTACGATAATTACATATTAGCGAAAATACCACAACGTCACTAATTATATCTTTTGACAGAAGCCCGTACAAAACTCAAAGCTACATATTACCCAGATAAAGTATCATCACCTTACACTAAACGCTTGACTGGGGTAAGACTAAGATGTTCCTTCACACAGAAATATAATTTACAGAAATAACGTTTCTCAAGAAATGCGATCTTTGTGAAATGTCACTCGAAAACACAAATAAACCAAAGTGGCGTAAATCAACATTGCACATCTGTGGAACACACAAGACTATGTGTGTAATTACTTAAGCTAAAAGCGAATATACAAATCGGCAATAAACTTTTTTAAGTTTTTACAACACTTAAAAAAACGTAAATGTTTATGACGCTTATTAGATTTTTTTTTGATTTTAAGAAAAGCAAATAAATTTTAATAAAAGAACTTATTTAGCGATCGTATATTTATAACCAATATTAACGTATACAAAATAATTCCTTAATAATTAATTTTCGATTTTATTTAATGCATGATTTTCTATTAATCAACGAAAACAGAGTGTTTCAAATTTGCCTCTCACCACTGGAATCTTAGAAACGGTAAAAGATACGAGGAAGTTTAAATTGGGGCAAAGTTGCGTATAGAAGAGCCCATTAAAAATTGAAGTTATCTTTATAGTCCAGTAACTGAAGACCTGAAAGTACCCAAAGCTGTAAATAAATCTGTACAGTTTTCATTTGTGGTGCAATTCTTAGGGCTTCGCAAATGCTTTCGAGCGAGAAAACGTTAATTACGATTCCAATTCCCGCTGAAAATGGCCCCCCAAAGTCCCAGAAATAAGTTTTTCGCAAATATCTGCCAAAATATGCGAATTAGAGAATTTTTGATTAGACAAAAAATGAAGATAATCTCGAAATATACAAAAAACGGTTCTTTTTTTTCGCAACACCAATATTTTTGGCAAAAACGGCCGTCGAAAAATCCATAACATTCAACACTGGATAGAGGTGGTAGAACTCTGGAAACGGCTAAAAATGCAGATGGGCAATACAATTTTTTATCAAAACGCAAAAAAGATGGTAATGGAAATTTTCTGAAATCATTGAACACTTGCACAGGTCTCATTATAAAAAAGAAATGTTAATAACAAACATTTTTTTTCAAAAAATATCAATAAATTAATGAGATACTCTCAAAATATTGTGAAAAAAAACTTTGACCGCGTATTTAATATTCTAGAAAAATCAAAATGGACCCAAACTCATATGCAATGATAGGTACGAGTTTTTCCATTCTGATGAACTTTGAATGACTAAAAAAGGTACATTATTGCGCGAGTAATGGAACAATTCGTCCGCCCGTTTATAAGTGAATCCATGAAGATAGCGGCATTCTAGCGTTAGAGCGGCAGCTGAAATGAGGGACTTTTGGGTCCCGTTATCTCGAAAACTATCGATTTTTCGAAAAAAATTATAAGAATCATTTTTGTGGATTACAAGGCGGTCTTAATTTTTTGTCCTTTCCCACCTGTTAATGTTGATAAACTTTTTTCGCTCGAAAGCATCCCCGAAGACCCAAAATTGCGCCACAAGGGAAAACTGTACAGATTTATTTACAGCTCTGTCCCTTCATTTACTGGACTATTGTACTTTTGAAAATGTGGCGAAAAACTGAAATTTGCGATTTTCGTTTTTATTTTTTACGAGTTTCTTTCAAAAGGTAAAAAAAATTCTAAAAATACATTCTAGTTGAAACTTTTTACACTTTATCTATTTGCGTAAATCTACATATATATATATATATATATATATATATATATATATATATATATATATATATATATATATATATATATATATATATATATATATATATATATATATATATATATATATATATATATATATATATATATATATATATATATATATATATATATATATATATATATATATATATATATATATATATATATATATATAAATATATATTATATATATATATATATATATATATATATATATATAATTGTTCTAAAAAGATATAATTTATAGAATATATATTTTATTTACTGTCCACGTTGATTCTGAAGTAATAGCGATAAAATCATGAAATTTGGGGTAGTCTTTAGCAGTGGCTAGAACGTAACGAAGCCCGTTTTTGAATTTCCCCCGGGAAAAAAATAGGACAAAATTTTTACCTACGTACAAGGTTCGAACAAAGTAGCTCTTATTTTTTTATATATAATATATAATTATAAAAAATTTTATATATATATATATATATATATATATATATATATATATATATATATATATATATATATATATATATATATATATATATATATATATATATATATATAATATATATATATATGATATATTTTATAAAATATATATATATATAGTATATTATTTTACAAATATATATATATTTTTTTAAATACTGAATCACATATATAAAAATATATAAAAATATATTACACAAACGGTCTTAGTTTCAGCAATTACACAACTGTACATACAAATGAGTGTCTTCTGTAAGAAACCCCTTAGTCTAAGATTGATTTTTTGTTAAAAAATACATATATACGTGATGAAGGCCCTCCCAGGCCGAAACGTCTTTTTTGACAATAATTAAATAAAAATTGCTAAGCAAGCAATCTTTTTCAAATATGGCCTGACCTTATCCCCAAGAAAATCCTTAATTTTTGGAAAAACATAAACAATATATCAAGGCAAAGGTCAAAGAATACAAGCAAATAAACTATATAGATGTATTATTTGATGGTATTAGTTATAACCAGGTTAAAAACAAACCAATTTATTAGAGTTTACGGTAGAGAGGCGCCAAATGTTAAAACTGGGTACCCTGTATATAAAGAGATTAACTAGATAATAAACAATAATAACTAGTTGGCATATGTTTTCTTTTATTTATTTAATGCATAACAATTATACCGTTTATTATTGTTTGTATCAAACTGTTCACTAACTTAATTTTCATTACCTTGTATAGAACCGTATAAGATCTACCTTGCGGCTAGCAATCGTTTTCGTCCATTCATCTTCCTTGATCTCCATTTAGACGTCTCTGCCTTTATGGATGATTAAACGTGGACAAATTACTTGTTCTGTGTATACAGTTTCATGTGTCTAAATGCACAATTCCAACGAGCTACTATCTTTTAGACAAAGCCTGGACTATACGGCTATATTAAGGTTTTAATTTAAAAATACTTCTAATTTACTCATTTAACTATTTTTTAAAGAAAGTACCCTGTTTCTTATTGTATTGTTATTATATTAAAAATGTTAAAATTATTTTTTGAATTAATTTTAAAATAAGTAGTTTCTCAGACAAAAAGAGTAAAAAAGCAAATTTTTTAAATACCCGCAGTTACACACAAAGCATTTGTTGATGGAACCGAAAAGCTGTTACTATTACGCAATATACATATTTTGTGCAAAGCAATAATGATTTTTTTAAAAAACGACACTTTTTTTTTACTTTACTAATGACTTTTTCTAATTTAAAAATCTTAGTGTGTCCTTAGTATTTTAACTTAAAACAGGTGTTTCCATAGCAGTAAAAAACATAAACAAAGAATGAACCACCTAAGCAAACGTTGTTCATAGATTTATAGAAGATAAAGCAGTCTTGCAAGAGCTTTAGTTTTTCTGTGGAAGAAGGCAAAAAACAATTTTTTTAATAAAAGATTCTTTCCATGTTTATATATTGCAAATTGTATAATATTTTCATTACTTTTTTATCCTTAATAAAAATTCTTTTAAGGTAAGTTGCTAGTTGCTACACACCACAACACAATGCTGACACTTATATGATAGGTTCATATTTGAAAGATATATTAGTAAGATATATTAACCTTTAATTGATTAATTACAAAATGGACCTTTTATTTTTTTACTATTGCTTATAGCTCCTCTTCATGGCAAATCATTATTGGGTTCCATATTTTCTCAAAATTTAATCCGGAAAGAATAGGGACCAAATCCAGCGACACTTTCTGATCCATAATCGAAAAAGGCACAAAAATGATGTGACCATAAACAACCACCACATTAAAATTATTTGCATATGTATACTGTTTGACATTTAAAATGTAATTAGAATCTAAACGCAGTGTTTTGGTATTTATCATCAATAAAACGCATTACCTCATTGGTTTTAATTTATTTTACCTTTTTGGAAAAAACGTGTCCGTGCGCTGTAGCGGTAGTCATCGCTTAGGATCTTAAATCATGCGCAGAACGGACTAGCAGACCGATTTTATTTACACGTTTGTCGCTGGCCAGTTCCGTACTGGCCGCGACAAATTTCATAATTTATTTTATTTTGGACTAAGTTTTTATTTTTATTGATTTTAAGAAAAAAAAAACACTAGAATAGATATTTTTTAGAGTATGAATCACACTGATAACTGTTCGGAAAAGCTAACCTATTTCATAGTTGCGATAAGTCAGAGGTAAAAAATTATAATCGGTAATTGGCTTGAAAGTTGCCTCCACTTCGATTTTGACCAAATTTGGTATGGGGGGGTTTTTTGGGGCGCTGATTACGAATCAAAAAAAATATTTTTTGGGCAAAGTTTTGTTTTTGAGATATTCTTCATCAAAGTTGAATATCAAACTAACCTCATTTTCACTATATTCCCCCTTCTTTTTGTACACAATTCTTGATTTTTACACCAAAGTGGCATACAATATTTTATAAACACCTTTTAAAACCTTGTATTTTTATTTATTTTACACCTTTTTTGCATTAAATTGTGAAATTTCAAGTTCAAAGGGAGCAGCCATAGTTGCTAGTGTATACATGGTTGCGGCCATGTTGGGGCGTGTGAAAGTGGATGTTTGAGAAAAAGAATATCGGTATCACCTTTATCTCTCCCTCCAATGTGCTCATTGGTCGGTGGAAGGAATATATATACCCCGCTCTGTGTGCTGATTGGTCGGCCTCTTCTCGTCGATCAATCGACACGTTGGAGCCACGGAGAAAGGTTATACTTATAAATATTTTTTTTTTTGCACGCTTATTCGCACTGCCAAACGGCAAGGCTACCTCTAGTAAATGTGTGCTCGTTTGTATAAATACATTCAAGATAATTACAATATTTATTATCGCATAAGTCTAAGCAGAAAAAGAGTTAACGTTAACATTTTTTTTTCCCTTTTGTTTAGTTTGTTCCAATCTCGCCAAAAACCGTTTATTGTACGGCCATATGTAAGTCCAGTCAAATAAACCCATTCCTAACCGATAGGTGACAGTGTATTACACAATCCCTTTACTGATCCCCAAGCAAAGCAGAACCATAGATAACCTAACTAAATGAAGGTCAGTGAGCAAAACCTTTAAATATACAGAAAGCATTCGAAATTTGTCGTTTTTGAACTGACATAAAACCGTGTAAAGTAGACACTCACGCCTTTAATCGATTCTAACAGTTTCAAAACAAACCCGATCTTTTATTAGCCCCTATTTTTTGCTATTTAAATTTTGTAATATTAATTTTGTTACCTTATTGTTTATATTACTACCTAACATAATTTAAATGTGTATAGGAACGCAAAATAAAAAAAAAATCAGTATCTTAATACTAAAAAATACCTATGTGTGCAACCAGTTGGGAAAAAAACTATTTTTTGTAACGAGCAGAGCAAAAGAATGTAAGTTATGAAAAATAGTGTTTTCCAACGCGTTTCACACAATATTTTTACTAATTTTGAATATGATATGGTTCTTTTTAATTCAACTTTTCAAAACTCATTCACGTTGTCAAATATCTTAACTTTTATAACCAGTTGCGAAAAATTTTACTTTTTGTAACTAGCTATGAAAACTAAGATATTTGACAACGTCAAAGAGTTTTGAAAAGTGTCACTTTAAATGCCAAAATTAGAAAAAATATATTTTATGAATATAAATTAATTATTGATATATAGAAATTACTAAGTCCGGCACTGGTCCTTTATTTTAAATAGATGCTGGAAAACCCTTTAACCGGTATTCACTGGAACGTATACAGTCGCACGGCAACAACGTATATGCCGTAAATGTGTGTGAATTTTGTTCGACATGCGCTCTGACATCAAAAACTATGCGTGTAGTGTTATTCACCTTCTTCCAATTCATTTTATTCGTGTTTTATTCATATACGTACACATCCCAAAACGTCGTGTGGCGCCTTTTGATGTACCGACAAGGCAAACCTTTCCGCAACCGAATGCATGCGTTCGTAGATAAAATTATTCACGTCCAACGAGCCGAACGTATACGTTCGTTGCCGTGGCCTTATACGTTCGCTTGAATACGGTTTTATTGTTTTTTAGTGCGCGCTAGCGTAAACTTCATACATGCGATTAGCTATTACTCTTAAGTTAGGTTTATTTGTTGCTCTCGCTATCTGTGAAAAAGCTGTTGGTACGAAAAATATTATTAATTAAATAATATAATTAAAATAAAATAAAATTTAATAATAATTTATTATATATATATATATATATATATATATATATATATATATATATATATATATATATATATATATATATATATATATATATATATATATATATATATATATATATATATATATATATATATATATATATATATATATATATATATATATATATATATATATATATATATATATATATATATATATATATATATATATATATATATATATATATATATATATATTTGCTAATGTGGATATATTTATATGTAGGAAGGTATATATATTAATTTGTCTGTCCACGTGATTCTAAAGTTATGGTTGAACAAAATCATGAAATTTGGACAGTGGTAGTCTTTAGTAGTGGCTAGAACCTAACGAAGCCCGTTTTTTGAATTTCGCCCTCGGGACAAAAATAGGAGCAAAAAAGTGTTTTTTATCGTTAGCCGTACGGAAGGCGTCTTACGGAGACAGAGGCTACTTAATATTGTCTCTCGCCTGGCGGAGACAGGCTTTTCATCTAGTCTTTCTATAAATTAGAATTTCGTTGGTCGTTATTTAAAACCACACGCATACATATTCGTATATTCCGACATTCGTCGTCCCAACCAAGTACTAAATTAAAGAACAGCAAACACATATTTTGTAAAATTCGCGGATATACGTCTCTCTGCTACGATGATAAATGACCCTGCGACTGTGGAGTGCAGCAAACACGTCCCGCCAGACTAGAAAATAGAGAAAATTTAGAGGAAATGCTTTCGGAAAGTGCCTAATGAGAAGATCAAATTTGTTTCTGGGCGTACAGAAGGGATAGTTTGTTTGTAATGTACGAAGTGTATTAAATGAAGTATACAAAAAAACTTAATGTTAATTTTTAGACAATTAAATATTTTAAGTTTAGGTATATAAAATAAGATCTAGAACATTTGCTTTTTAACAACAAATGGAAAAATCTTATGTGGGCCAACTTTTCCAAATTCTTATGGGTGTAATATAATTGGTCACTAAATAATTCAGTTTTTAGTTATCATATATACTGGTATGTTCTTAAACTGATGAATATGTCACCAGAGCTGTCGCAGTTACTTTTTAAAAGTAACTCAATTACAATTACCAATTACTAGCATGTTTGTTAAAAGTAATTCAATTAATAATTAAAACTAAAAGTAATTGAATATTTTAGCAATTACATTACTTAAATTACCACATATATTAAACACGATACACTAAACAAATAAAATATTTATACTAATTTGCATCATACGTCACACTATTCAAACTGCTTTTTCGCAAGTTCAACATTAAATGACTCTAAATAAAAATTTATTTTTATCCGCAAACTTCAACAGATTTTTCTACAAAAAAAAAGTATAAAAACGGTGGCGGTAAGCATCAATCGAAAAAACTAAATCGGCGCGGAGGCGGAGTTCGCCGGATTCAAAGCGGCCCGTCGTGTTGCAAGATGCTCTTTCTGGCTGGCCAAAATTCCGGCAGTTTTTTGATAAAGAGAGGTAATTGATTTTTTCGTAGTAATTCAATTATTTATTGGATAATTAAATTTTTTTTAATTTAATTACTTTATAAGTAATTGAATTACTTTTCAAGTAATTGAATTACTTGGGATTCGTAAAAATCAATTACCAATTTACAACATTATACTTTTAATTGATAATCTAAATACAATTCCCTTTTCCGAAAAGTAATTGAATTAAAGTAATCCAATTACTAAGAAGTAATTGAATACGATTTTTCAATTATTTTAATTCAATTACCGACTGCTCTGTATGTCCCCAACTTGTTAAAGCAAAAGTATTTAAAAAGAATTGATGTAGGGTGTATGCAGCATCACCTCCAAAATGCAATTAATAACCAAACAAGAATAGTAAATTTGCCAGAACTAACCACAACTTAACAGAACTAACCAGAACTAAACGAATTAAGTGATGCTGGTGTCAGGAAATATGATTCATTTGGAAACAGATTTACAATTTGGGAACACAGTGGATATTTTGAGCATAAAAGCAATTTCTTAAGCATAATATAATGACATTTATTTATTTCGAATACAAATTGTTTGTTATAATTTGGGTACATAAATTTGAGAACAAATAAGTTAATTTGGTATGAGAAATAATTTTGGGATTTAATATAATAATAAGAGAATTTAATTATTTTTTGTGAGTAAAAAAAAATCCCAATTCCTATGGATGTCTATAATCCGGAATGAGTGCAAATTAAAATTTATTTTGTTTTAAAAAGTAAATGGTAAATTAAACCAATTTAATTATCATATAATTTTGGAAAATGATAATGAAACTGGAAAAATAATAAGAAACGGGTTTTATTTATTTAATTTTACATTTTTTTTTCAGTTGTTCTCTAGATAAGAAAAAATCGGCAACACTTTTTGTGTTTTTATATTTGGGTCTTTCTCTGTAAGCTGGGCAACTCACTGTCCCAAGCCGATATAATATGAACTTAAAAGATAATCACCTAATTTACCGCGGTCCATCGTACAATATCAAATAAAATAAAGTTTGACATCAAAAACGTTTTTATAATGCTCAAAGGACAGTCCCCTGCATGTTTCCAAAAATAGTCCTTGTAAAAGGGTGTTTATCTCACAAATATTAAAAAAAAAATTATACTTACAATATTTAAAATCTAATGAACTTTTTACTGACAATATCAGAAGAATCTATTTTTTAATTCAATAATGCATCTAAAAATACCAATGTTTATTTTGTCCCCAATTTTATGCACAGTTGTATGCTTGTTAAGTTTGCTCAATGATAATAATTAAATAAAACTATTATTCTATGAAAAAAGTAACTAGGGGTCTGTTTGTGTAATTGAACTAAATTTTGACATAAATTTGTTATTATACCCATTACCTATAGGTTCTTAAAGATGCAAAAAAGAATATGAAATATAAGAAAGTTATATTATAAGCAATAAAGTGAATTTTTCAAAAGCGAAAAAAGAAATAACTTTTTTTTAAGGTTATTTTGCTTTTAAAAAGGAAAAAAACATTAGTTTGTTGTCTTTTTTCGCTTGTATTTAAGGCATCGATTTCACGTTTAAAGGTCCAAAAGTAATTGAGATGTTTCGGATCCAGTTTCCACTCTATCGCGTCTCCAATTGAAAAATTTGGTACAATCTTTTGCCCTATTCGTCTAAAATGGCACATAATTATTCAAGACAAAAATTTAAAAGAAAATACAGTTATTATAAACAAACGTCTTGTAGAGTTCTTTGATTTCTTGTTAACTAATTGCTACATTCATTTTTGAAAGCAGTCAACGCCCTGCACAATGTTTTCATATGTTGTTCATTCGCATAAAAAACAACAATATTTGGAGTAGCCTCTCTGCAGTCCCGTAAGTAGCTCAACAACTTTTAGATCGGCAGAGTTGTTACGGTCTTCGTATTTTATAGTTTAAAGTAATATACGTATCTCCCTATACGTTTTTTAATATTATATTAAACAACAAGGTTTGAAAACGACTCTTTGCACACGGGCGAGACAAATTGATGGACCGAGACGAAGTCGAGGTCCAAAATTCGCGGTGTGCAAAAATTTTCTAACGAGTTTTTACGATACTTTTTATACGACTGCAAATAAAAAAAAACATTTTTTGTGTAAATTTTTATTTTAAAAACAAACGAAAAAACAAAAATAATGAAAACAAGAAACTACAGACTATAATTTAGCAAACAGGAAACTTCATAACTATTTTAAAATATTAATTGTAATGTTTACTTCTGCAGGAATCGTCGCATTGTTGATCGACTTTTTAACGATGGAGACAACATTTTCTGGCACCCTTGCTTATACAGTTCTCTGTCGTCGGCATATTGCAGTTTTCTTGCGGCACTTCATTACTCAATTGCTGTTGTGGCTGTGCCGCAACAGACGACACAGAGGAAGAGATCCTCTCTGAAACATCCATTTTATTACTAAGCGAGTCATCTATATAACTTTCGGGACTGAGCTGTTTCCATCCACCATGGCGCTTCAGAGCCACAAATCTGATCCAGAATTCACCAATATTGTGGTGACGACCGCCTAAAGCAATGCCCGGTATAGGCTTCTGGAGTTTCCAACATCAAAAAAATTGGCGATGTCTTTTGCCATACCGCCAATTTTGTTAACCAATGTTTTGGCGAGTGCATTTTCCTTTTTTGATAATTAAGAAAAAAAAAAGATCTGTTTGCAGGAGTGGAGGTCGAAGGGCAGAATACTTTTTTAAGATGGTGTAGAACTTCCTGACACTGTAAATGATCTCGGCATCTTCGTTTTGGTATTCTCTGTTTAATTAACATTGCGCTGCCAAAATCCGTCATATTTTCTTTTTTAAGGAAGCACAATTCTTCTCTTCGGCATGCCCCAGAAGTCCGACTGCCACCCTGCCTGAAACAAGAAAAAATACCGATAAGTCTTTAGTTTTATTCATTTTAAAATAAGTACTTTATGAAACTAGCACTATTTAAAAACAGAATTGGGTAACCCCTGCCTACTAAACCTTCTCACTATAAAAAATGACACCATAAAATAAATAAAATAACTGTGATGCCTACCTTGATTAGCAAATTTCTCGTCTGAAGCGTTCTTTAGGAAGCGGCAAAAATCATTTCCTAAGAATTTTGGACTTCTTTGGAATAGTTTTCCCGATTTCTTTTATTAGGGCCTGCAACTTCTGGTATTTCCCAATATCCCGTATTTTGGTTTGCCCCCAGGGTTGATTTTAGCATGGAAAAGGTGCTCCATAATGTTGAAGACTTGTATTTGTTCGACGCTCTTCAAAATCACCAACATAAATTTTTTGGAAAACGTTTGTACGTTATTTTTGTCTCCACTTCAAAAAAACGATGTAACTCGGCTTCATATCGATCTTTTGGGCTTTTTTTGGGTGGGTTTTTACGAGATTAAACTCGTTTTTTTTGAATTTTTTTAGAATCGGACTTTTTTCCCCAAATCAAAATTTTTTTTCAAATTTTGGATCTAATCAACAAAAAAGAAAACTATGACGGTTGCTATGGAATAAAGCCTTTTTGGGGTTTTTTATTTTTGACATAACAATAAAAAACCATAATAAATCATATTGAAAGACAGAACCGTGTGCAAAAAACATTTTTTTCCTTTTTTAAATTTGCGCAAAAAAAAAATTTTTTTAAAACTTGTTTAGCGTGTGAAAAAACCCCTTTTCTAAAGCAGTCGTATAAAAAAATATTTACAGCCTGGCAGAGGAACAACTGGTCGTTTGTTACCTTTAAATAATAAAACTGCCCTTGAGCTTGTCTTCGAAGAATCAATACACAGTCACCATTCAGTAGGTTTATAAAAAAGACCAAAATATGTTACTGATGTTCTCTCGATCTTGTACGTGATAAGACCATTACAGGCAATGTAAGAGTTACTTAGGTAGTTTTTGGGGAAATTTTCCCCCAAAATTTAAACCCCTTTTTTAACGAAAATTTTTTACCCAAAACTAAACTAAAAAACGTAATAAAAAGCTCATTTCTACTTTCCACTATTGTAATTGTAAGAAGAAAAACCGACATAACAACTTTAAAACCCCGTTATTACCCACACATATTTCACTAAAGCATATAGTTCTCTCTAGAAACTTAATGCCGAAGTAATATATTCTCAAAAACACGGCTTTGCAGCTTAACTGGATCACAATGTAACATGCGGTCTGAAACTAATTCCCATGAAGAAAATAATTGTAAATTCGATGCAAAGAATGACAGTTAAGGCCCTTTATTGTGTGATGAAGGCTGCAAGTTAATCTTAAAAGAGATATTTATGAGCTTAAGATGTTCATATGTGTTTTAGATTAGTATATTCAATCTCGTTGTATTATTGAAAGGGTAAAATGAAAAAGGGAGCTTAAAATACTTGTCAAAGCTTAATTTTTACTAGAATATTTACACACTGCCCATTTCATATTTTATAAGGAGTCAGAAATATTCATTTTGGCTTTTTGGTCTAACTTCTTTTAAACAATGTCCATATTACGTAAACGAAAATAATTACAAATTGCGCAGTCGTACTATGAAAAATGTACCGTAACATTTTTTACTGTTTTCGGCTATTAGTCTTTACACGTTGGACCAATATTGACCTTCATGCTACTCGTCCAACGTGTGAATCAGAAAATTTGCATTGGCTGGACCGTTGGCGTGTGCGTTGAAAATTGGCCATCACTTGTTGGTTTAATCTTAAAAAAATCTGCACCAATGACGGGACAAAACTAATATAGTAGCCAACGTGTAGACGCCTCACCTAATCAACCGACCAACTCTGGTGTCAGCGTTGGTACCAACGTGTGGAGCCGGCCTTAAGGTTGATGCATCGACTTAATGGATTTAAATATTAAAACTAGGGGAAACCATAGCTAACCAGAGCAATTTTAAGGTCGTACGAATATACGTTCCAGTAATGTGAATCCAATATTGCTGGTATTATTAGATGGTTTTTAGTTAATTTAATTTTACTTGGTTATATCTATACAATTTTTTTAATAAGCCATTTTGTTTAAAAACATATTTTTAATTTCCTGCGAACACTAATTAATTGTAATGATTAAAAAAATAAGGGCATATTGCAACTTTTATGTTAGCCCACAAAGGATGGATTGATACCTAAATACCAGAGTACCTTAAGTGCAGGGTTTTTCGATGTTTTACCCATTTCTTCCCAATTTCTTTAACGTTGATCAAGCACTGAAACGTAGTAGTCACACCACTGACATTATTTTAAATAACTAGTACCTAAATATGTCTCCTCGGCTGGGTATTGAACCCAACTCGCCCGCGTGGAAAGCAGATACTTTGTCCACTAAGCTACCGAGGAGACAACACCTTTACCTTTCAATAAATTATTTTAACTAATAAACTGGAAGAAGAAATGATGCACCACTTAAATGGCCACCACGTTCTCCAGATTTAAATATATGTGACTTCTTTGTGTGGGGCTAGGTTAAAAATGTTCAGACCTATCAATGCGAATTTTAAATGTGGGCAAGCTGCTTAATAATCCTGACACATTAAGTGAAGACCATTTCAATTTTTTAAAGAGTATTCATTATATTCTATAAAACGAAGGTTATTTTACTGATTTCTTTGTCCTTACTTTATTTATGGAATTTATTTTCAGTTTTACTTAGTGTTTTATTATTTCAGTCCATTTCTGGCAGGATTAACAAAAAAATTTAAATGGTTAAAAACCATTCTAGATACGTATAGTTACCGACTAAAAATATCTGGCTTACCAAAACGTTGATGATATAGAACATCAGAGAAAATGTATACTGATACGCCATTTTTATAAACGTTTGCCTTTTTGAAACCGATCACTATAACACTAAAATACGTCATTTTATATAAGTGCCCGCTCAAATACCAAAAAACATATTAAAATCAATTTGTTATTTTTTAAAAAACTTACAAACAATCAATATTTTTTAACATTGTTAATGCTCTCTATCGACTATACAAATCAATTTCAAATATAACTAAATTGGCTTAAATCGATCTATTTTGACGTCAAGTCTGCTTATAAAATTTCGTACAAGTATTGTCGGGACGCTTGGTAAATTACCTTATATTAGATCTACATATTTCCATAAAAATTTGTGGTTTGAAGCTTCAAAGCGAAGCTTCACCTAAAATCTGCCACTACTACCTAGGCATATTAGTCATTATTTTTCCCCTATACCTAAATAGCTATATATTTACTAATTTAAAATATGTCTATTTCTTTCAGGTAAGCCTGTCCATTTGTATTATCTAAGAACACTAAAATTCAGACTATGATGGTATTAAATGGTAAGTGTAATTTAAATACCAAGTATCATTTTACTTATAGTATGAGTCTCTAAATTTAATATCCAAAGAGCGGTCATTATTTTAAAAAAACCTCTATACCTGTAAAAAAAGTGCATAATGGACCGAGATCGACTTCAGTGGCTCAGATTTCTGGGCCTTTAAATCCCAACTAGCAGTGCTGATCCCTATAATAATTAAAAAACTCCCACAGCTTCGTTATATACAATTTTAATGAAGTTATTAGAGTTTCTGTATTCTCACTGATTTGGATTTCCTGCACAGGATAAGGTTATATATCGAGTTTAATTCAAAACAAGCTTACGGGTTTTCTTATTAAAGTCGACGCCGACGCTCAGTGTTTTTATCGGAAATCTCCAATTTTATTGCATTTTTTTAACCTACGCAGTATTGACTCTAGGATTTTAATATTTTTTTTTTATTTAAAAAGTTAGACGTGGGACCCATACCAAATATATGCGATATACCAGATGACATTGGCTTCAAGAAGGACACGTTGATAATAAAATCATTTTGAAATTTACGAAATAAAGTTTTTTTTGGTTGCCTGCTCAGCGAAACATCTGATTTTTAAAGGCAAATTCTTGATTTGTATTTTTTTCGTAAATTTAATTAAATTTTATTGCCAGATCTCAAATTTTGCAAAAATATGTGCATTTTTCTTGAATTTGTTGAGTGAAAAAATTTTAACTGACGGTGGATTTTAGAAAATATTTAGCGAAATTTGGGATTTGACAATAAAATTTGATCAGATTAACGAATAATATACAAATAGAGGAGTTGCTTCTGAAAGTCCGATTTTTTCCTGGGACCACCCAAAAAAATTTACTTTTTCTTTGCAAATTATAATTTTGTTTTACCAAAGTGTTCTTAAGGCCAATATCATTTGGTATGTAAACCATTGTCTCACTTTTTAAATCAAAAATATTAACACTCCTAGAGACGATAATAGCTACAATTTTTTTTATAAAAACACAGTGATTCAAAACAAGGTTATTTCTTTATTTTTCTAGATCATATACTTTTTTATGCATCCTGTTTTATTTATAAAGGGGAAAGAGCTGATTCTTTTTTGTGCGTTGTTTTAAATTTTTTCTCCTTTTTTGTTTGAAAGGAAAATTGATCTTGGCCTGGTTTTACATTTTTCTTTTGTTTATGAAACAGTTTAGTGGAAGACGCAAAAGGTTAGGTTTGTTTCACATTTATGTTTTTAGTCAGAGTTTATCCACATAGTTCTTATTACGTTGGGCTCTGTATTAGTGAGGGAATTTTACGGTAAACAACTTTTCCAATTTTTTTACTGTCAACTTTTAATTGAAGTAAAAGTGTAAATATCTAGTTTTTTTGCTTTTTTGATTTGTGTTTTCTTTAGGAACAATTTGCCAGCACATTCGGTGGATAATTTCCAGAGTCTTGCTCTAAGGCACAGGAAATCATCCAAATATTAACAAAAAATAACGAAAATTTCTACAATGCACATTTAGCTCCTTCGAAATGCGATTCCAAAATCCATATACACCGGGTTTCTGTCAGAACCCTTTTTTGTCCTTACGAGTTTAAACTCTTGGACAACCCATAGCTCACCACACCAAATGTGATTTCAAAAAAAGGATTTAAGAATCACTCCAGATTTTCGGGCACTACTAAATGGCGAGCAAATTTTTCCTTGATTCTCGCGAGTTTAAAACGTTTAAATCGGCTTCTCCTGCTGCCTTTTCCAGAAAAGCTCTGTAAATGGCTCATTTTCACTTGTCGGGGGTCAAACAGAAAGTGAAATAACTAGCTAGTTTCTTAATATAAGAAGGTCAAATTGTGAAACAAAGAGTTCAAAGTTATGTCCTTCCCAAATTTATAATCGAATATGAGAGGATTAAGAAGGAAAACTTTAAAATTTAATTAATTTAATCGTTTCTTGATGGAAATCTTTAATTTATAATTTTAATAAAATAAAGCACTTTTAATTTTATAAATTCCACTTTTATTAATGTTTAATAAGAGTTGGATTTTTCAAATCAGAATTTTTTTATTTTATAAAAATCAGTTTTCTTATTTTTTATCTTGACTTTTTGTGTTGAATAAATAGTTGCTATTTAGTTGCTTGATGCCAAAAACACTATTTTTGCACTTGTTCGAGCGTGGCAGCGATGTATATAGAATTGTGTATTCATATAGGTTTTTTTGTATAGTTTTTTTTAAATATAAAATAAGGTTTGTAAAAGTTGCCATATGATAATACAGCGCATATTCTTTACTTACGACCTTGCAATCTAAAAAAAATGCCATTTTATTTTGTTTTTTTTTTAAGAAAAATGGCCCTGACAAAAATTGGTTATGCCTACTTCCTTCTTTTAAAATCATTTAGGAAATTGTTAATGTTTGGATAACTTCTTATAATTTAGAACAAGACGATAGACTCATCACTAGATTGTGCAGACAAAATGGGGGTTTGTTTGTTGGTGGATATTTTTTACCTTATTATTAGCATTACTCTGCGTTTCCTATCTATCTATTTTGTTAAATATTTACATCTCGAAATGGCTTTTTTATGCAAATTTCCTCATCCCACTTGGAAGTAAAAGGTGTTGTTATGCACCAAAATAATAAATACGACATCATAATAACAATGCACACTTCTTGTCTTATCCGTGTTTTCTGAGTCATAAAAGCCGAAGCCCGCGGTTTTTTTCTTTCAGAGTATCTCTTCTTCGAACCCACCGTATTGTAAAGTAATATTAGTAATGAATTTTTTAACCACAAAATCGCATTTAAAAATGGCCTCCCATTGTTATGGTGGGCCGTTAACATGCTAGTGCTGAAATTTATTCATACGAATCTTATCTTTAACGGTCTTTAAGAGCTATTTAACGGCACATAATAAATAAGTATGGTTTTCGTTTTAAGATAAGTCATAAAGAAATGATATCGGCTTAAATTTGCCTTTGGGAGTATTTAAGACTTCAGTTTCTTAACGTTTGAATGGGACGTTTTAAAGTAAAAGTGCGTTTTTACAAAAAATATGCAAAAAGTTTACAATATTTACTAGGATGGATTTTTAGGGTAAGATTCTTTTTATCTTCATTAACTCAACAAAGGCTTGAAGCCTTAGTGTTTTTACTAGAGTAAAAGGCATTTTTAAGGGTTTTGAGAAAAATAAAATTTTACCAAAAGCACTTATGTAAAATAAGAGCCAAGTTCCTATCTAAAAATATTGCCCTTTTAAAGTATTGAGATGTATAATTAAAGTTTTTTTGACCTGTCAATTTTTTTACTAATTTGTCTGTACTAATATTTTTTTATTAATACAGGCCGAGATTTTTGAATAGAAACTTAACCCTTATTTGACATATATGTTTTTAAGGTGATCTCTTCTTTTTTTAATGGATGAAATAAAATCCTGCTCACATTTTAAATTCTAAAACACTTAGCCCCTCTTTATGGCATTCCTAGTAAACACGTGCAGGATGTTTTCTTTACTTATGTCCTAAAACCCATACACATATAGTTTGTCTCAAAGTATACCGTGTTAGCTTTTGACTTCATTTATGGATTATACCTGCCGACAACAATAAAACTGCGGATCAGTAGGTATTAAAGGACAGAGCATTAGGGACGGACTCAAATAATAAAAATATTTATAATTTATTGTTTATTTAGGTGGGTATAATCTTAAAATTACATTAGGAAATTAAATATATGCAAAGTTTTAATAAATTTATAACTCTATTATCTATACATAATTACATTTTTAATCTAAATATCTAAATCTAATTCTGTTTAACTATCAGAGTCATTATTGAGGTTAATTACAATAGGATTTATGTTGTTTTGTATAGAAATGTAAGAGTCCTCAATTTTTATAATGTGCTGTACTGAATTTTTCCAGCTCTCAACTGGTATGTTAGTAATTACATTTTAAATCAAATTTATAACACTTGGACATAAAGTAGGTGTAACATTTTCTGCACTAATCTTTGATTTTACTTGGTTCAAAATGCTCCATGGGGTTAAACATATAGTGATACGGAGAAAGACGTAAGACAGTCAGCCAAATTATTACATACATATTGACAACAGCAAGCAGTTTGGGACAAATCCGTCTTCTGAACCAGCGTGTATTATGGTAATGCGTTTTCCTTTGGTTGAAGGTGCTTTCGTCTGACAGTTTTGACTGGAATTAACCCATCCTTTGGATACTGCGTCGTGTGTATCGAACCATGTTTCATCAAGGTAAATTATGGATCTGTTTTCTAACTTATATCTTTTAATTTCTTGAAGGTAATTTAATCTGAGTAATCTGTGCGATTCCATTACGACTTGTCTTTTGTCAATTTTGCGGTATTTAAATCCCATTTTACAAACAACTTTATTTAGGGTGGCACGGCTAATATTTATATTAATCTCGTCTTCGTTTAGCTTCTGTGTCAGTTTATCCAAGGTAGGAACAACTCCGCTTTCATAAAGACAATATATTTTCCTTTTTATTAGGTCCTGATCACTATTGTCTGTTCGGTGAGATTGAAAATCACTACGTTTTTTTCTTTTGTTTTTATTCACTAATAATAAATCCCTTATCGATGATATTGGAGTTTTTGTAAGTAGACAGGTTTTTTAAAGCTTCTTGTTTAATTAACCTCTACTGATTAAAGTTTCATACACATTTTTCACAACCTGTTTTGCATCTAATGACAAATGATTTGACGCGACATAGTTATTTCTCGTAAAACCTTTTCGAAACGCACAGTAAAAATGGTATTCAACACTTTTAAAATATTAGCCAAAATATTTATATGCCTAATGGTTAATACTCAAGAAATACCTGGCCCACCCCTGCCCTTATGAACAAATGGGTTAACCCAATAACAATAGGTAATAAAATCGTATTGTTTGTCAAAAGCCATAGCCGACATACTTTGAGACAGACTATACCAAATTTTAAGTTTCTACTTCCTTGGGTTTCTACTCCATAATTTTAATGAGTCAATAAGTGAGTCAGTTAGTCAGTAGTAAAATGGGTGCTTTGACAATCAAATATTTCAGAAAAGACTTAACATAACTTTCAATTTTTTTAAAGTACTTATGTGACTTTACATATTCAATCTCATTATACCCAATTGTGCCATGTAAATTTTAAAAGCAATATGTCTAAAAAAAAATTATCTTTTTGAAGAGATTGTCAATAAATTTAAAAATTACCAGATCACTCTTTTAAGTAAATTGATAAAGATTGCTTTACCTAAACTATTTTAAACCCAATTTTTTATTTAAATAAAAATTATAAATAATGGGAATAGAATTTCGGCAGTTAGTAAACTTTTATTTCAAAATGTCCGTGACATCGGTACATACACATTGATACAAAAGGATTCTAATATGTAGGTATTCAATTGAATATCCTTTGTAAACGCGTCGCCAAATGGACTAATAGCCGAAATTGCGACATTTAGAAGTTGCTTGAATCGCAAGATAAAGATTTGACTGAAACTGACTTGGAAAAAACGTTAAAATCACAGCCCATTAAAGAAAAAGTTTCAACAAATACGGGAAACGTGACATTTAATTTAAAAAATCTTAGTGAAGGTTTAAGAATGGCAAATAAGCTTTGTGATTTCTTTATGAAAATTGACCCATCTATGGAACGAAGACTCATTTTTAAAAAGCAAATTGCTAATGCCACTGCTAAATATTAGTCTATATTAAAGGAGCTTTTAAAAACTGCCAAGCAAGAAAAATAACAAAATTCTATAAACCGATGCCTAAGCCTAAAGATAATAATTACAAAAACTCAAACCGTTTATTAAACTCCTTAATTATATCTTTATATCTGTCACGATATTTCTATTTTGAAATATCTTATTGTCGACACTATCAAACTATTGTACATAAAACTTAATATATAATTAAATAACTATTAATGTCTAAAACAACATGGCATTTTAATGAACCTAAACAATAAAACTTGACAAAAATAACAATAACTTCCACCAAAAACTTTACGATCATTAAATGGCAATAAAAAGAAAGTAATCGGAAGTAATCTATTGATAAAAGTATTAAAATTTAGTTCGTATACATGTAACATAAAAATACAGCGCCGTAAAATATAAGAGCTCGGAAATCGAAAAATAACATCTTTATACGGCAATAAAACTTTTGATTTTTATCTAAAAGTAAAAGAACTAAAAACAAATTACTTAAAATAAATAAAAAGTTTTACTGTATTACAGTTTTAGGTCATTTATTTTTATTATACGATATGACGGGTTCGCATCATATGGGATTTTCTTTTAATAATTAGTTTTATTCGAAATTTTACTTTGGCATCAACTTTTACTTCGATCAAGATAAAAATTAATAAAAAAAATGGTAGTCACGTGATTTGTGTCTTTTTTTCCAAAAAATTTTTAAATGAATTTTTTTCTGAAAAGTTTTATGTAATTTTTAACCCACGTGTAAAATTTCAGATGTATAGGATCATTTTATTTTTTCTTATATTTTGTAAATTGCAATATAAAACTCAATGCAACCTACACAAAACTCTTTACTCAAAAAGGTCCTATCAATATGGAATTAAAACAAAATAGGAGACGCAATTTTAAAAACATAATTATTGTTGACAGTGTTCACTGACAGCTTTATGTTACATTACTAAAGCAACTATTCACCGAACTGGTCTAAGCAGCCTTGCGAACCCACTTATCTTTAATAATTAGTACTAATAAAAAGATGTTTTTGTAATAATTTGTCGAGGTTTAAAGAAAAAACAGCATATTTTATTTGGAGAAAAAGTCATTTTTCATGGCCCATTAAAAATAATATACTATTCTTTAAAGTGTCGTCATATTAGATGTGTGTTTTTCTACAAAATTCAAATTGGACTATTAAAATTTGGTCACATGTCAAGTGAAGTTTATTTGCTATTGACCCTTTATAAGGTAACTTATAACTTATAAGACAAACAATGACAGGGTGGTCCGTTTATAAAGGGGCTATATCTTTCCTCGGGAACTCTATGTTATACGAGATAAAGTTTTTTGGGTCTATGATTCACCGTTTCTAACTTGTTAGGGATTATATCCATTTTAACTGCAATTGTAATGATATATTGTTGTATTGGTCTTTAACTTACCGTTTTGACTTAATTCTCCGATTTAAAAATTGGTTATAGGATTTAAATAATTAAGATGTGAAACTATAAAGGAACTACTCCTTATCAACGTTTTTACATCAGCCGTTTTAGGATGTTGTTAAGAAGCCATATTAAAAATAGAGTATCAAACTTTGCACAACGTTGCCAAATTTTACAAATAACTTATTTCTACGTCTAAAAGTCTACGTTAATGACAATAAAAAAACAAAATTGATTACAAACGTTTCTCAATCTATATTACTTAGAATTCTTTACGTTTCAAATGTCATAAACCATTTAGAAACAGCATACACTACATGTATTCTTTAAAACGACGGACATATTGGAAATTTAATTTAATTAATTTTACTTTTAAGTAATATGCATTGGGAAAGTTTGTAATTAGTGTATTTTTGTTGTCATTGATGCAGACTTTTAGATGTAGAAATAAGTCATTTGCGAATGTTGGCAACATTGTGCAAAGTTTGATATTTTGTTTTTAATAGACTTCTTAACAATACCCTAAAATGCTTGTGAAAACGTTGATGAGGAACTACTTTATAGTTTTATATCTTAATTATTCAAATCATATAACCAATTTTTGAATCTGAGAATTTGGCCAAAACGGTAAGTCAGGGACCAATTAATACTTTGTTATATCATTGGAATTGCAATTAAAGAGGCTATTTAAAAATAATGATATACAGAGTGTTTTATTTGAAATTGGAATATTATTTGATCAAATGTACTATCGAATAAAAAAAATACACATAAAAAAAATTAAAAAGTCAATCAACGTGGTAATCATCTCGGTTAGATTATTTCATCCATTCTGAAGATAATCGCTAATAAGTTAGAAACGGTGCATCATAGACCCATGGTCTTGTATATCATTAAATTTATCTTTAAATGGACTATCTAAAAATATAATAAAATATAGGGTGTTTAATTAAAAAAAAACTTTGTGTCGCAAAAACGCAAAAAAATTGAAAATATTATAAAATTAAAGATACTTTTACTACAAACAAGTTTTACAAAAAAAATGTTCGTATAAGTTATAGTTTTTGAGAAAAAGTATAGGTCTTTAATAAACGTACACAGTGCCATCATAAAATCTACATTATTTGGAAAATAAATTTATAATTATTTTTAAATTTTATTTAATTTTTTTAATTAGAATATTGGACTCTTTTTAGCTAAACTATTTTTCTAATAACAAAGTGCATTACTTTTAGACATAAACAACATTTTTAAAAATAGATATTTTATGAAGCCTTTTTATCAAGAGTCAAAATAAATAAACTTTGCATCACATGTGACCAAATTTTAAAAGCCTAATTTGAATTTTTATGTAGGAAAACTTTTTTATAAATTTTTTGATGCTTTTAGAAATAACATCACAACATTAAAAAAAAACTTAAAAAACACGCTTTTATACCAAACCGAACTAAAAAGTAGAAAATAATTCAGTTATAGAAAAAAAGCGTGGGGTGCTTGACATTAAATGTATAACCATTATTTTATTGGCAGCTATTTACAAAACTAGACTCATTATAAAAATATAGTAAATTGCACTCACGCTTTTTTAATATATTTGAAATATTTTCAACTTTTAAGTGTGGTTTGCTAGAAAAGCGTGTTTTTTTAGTTTTTTAAATTATAATTTATTTTATTATTATTTGATCTTGCTTGGCAGTTTTTAAAAGCTTCCAATTTTCCTCTTTAAAATAAGACTGCGTTTCATAGACGGTTTAATTTTTATAAAGAAATTACAAAGCTCATTTGCCATTATTAAACCTCCACTAACAATAAGATTTTTCAAATTAAATGTCACCTTTCCCGTGCTTGTTAAAGCCTCTTCTTCAATGGGTTTTGAATTTAACATTTCCTCCAAGTCGGTTTCAGTCAAATCTTCATCTTGCGATTCAAGCAAATTCTGAATGTCACTTGATTATATCTGTTCGAACCCATCTCATCCTATTCTATTCGCAATTTCGGCTATTAGTCCATTTGACGACGCGGTTACATAGGATATTCGGTTTGATACCTAGATATTGGAATCCTTTTTATCAATGTGTATGTACCGCTGTACCAATTAGATCCGCGAATAAAGAAATCTTTAGCGGCGAATATAGGAATTGGGTCGCATTTTTTAAATCCGCGAATAGTGAAAACGCGAGTGAAGGAAGCGCAAATAAGGAGATTTGACTGTATTGTCATCCGCTCTTGACCCCAGTACAAATTTTCAAGTTAATTAGACTTCTTGAAATAGGTGAAAATTAGGTCAAGCTAATAAAAGCCTGGTAAAAAGAATCCCATATGATGCGGACTTTACAGTGTCATTAAGGTAAATTTTTGACACAAGGTTTCCTACATTTTGTTTTGTTTTGTTTTATATCAAGTCCTATTATTGTTGTTTTATTGATTTTTATTCCTAATTTCAGAATTATTTTTATTAGATTTATTATTGAGATGTCACTTTTTTGCTAATGAACCCCTCTTGATCCCAAATTTACTTCCATCATGTCCTATATTTCTTGTCCCTTGCTCATGACCACTAAACACAGATCTTAAGCACTGGTGCTTGGCCCATCCAAAATAATTAATGACCGACATAAATCTAAAGGTTTGGCCCGTCTGAACAACACGTTCGCATGATAAATATCACTGTAGCTTGTTTATGATATTGTGGGACGTTTTCCTTCTAATTTTCCGACTTTGCGTCAGCTACTTCGGACAAAACACGGACGGAGTTTGAATGGTTTTAGTTTTTCGGTAACCGATTTGATTTATTAAATAATTTTCGACCCCTAAATTCAAACTTTTTAGTTTGAAATGGGGATGACGTTGTGGCTAACTTTAGTGGCACCGACGGCCAATGAACAATGTTAATAATTTAGGGCTGGATCATACAAAATTAAAGGCTTTTTGTAGGGTAAAGCTATCAATAGCACAGAGTACTAACGTTTTTATAGCTGATAATAGAAATCAAATCAAATGCAAAGGTAATCATTTTTTTTAAATTGTTAGTTGCTTTGCTATATTGCTTGGCGTGGAGAGGAGCCATTAATAATTTTTATGGTATTTGTCTCTATGGAATAATTTTAACTGACCAATCTTATGAACATTAAATCTATAAAATATTTTGAGTGTTTTAATACAGTAATAGATTTGTAATTCTGAACTTCTAGATACACAAGATCATCCCCGGTACAATCTTCAAATGTTTAATAATTTAGTTTTAATTTAATGACCCTTAATAAGTGACATTTTTTTTAAATTCTTCGTCAATTGATGTCTTCATAAGATTTACAAAAACTTGTTGTGCATCAAAATGAAATTTAAGTGAAACAAAGATGTGTATAGATCTGAGGAAGCTTTCGAACATTTATTAAAATAGCTAGTAATTCATTACTTATTTCCAATTTTATTGAAATTTTGTATCCAGGGTTTTTTTTACGGTACTGATTGCGTATCAGATGTCACTTTTTTGGAAACTTCTTGTTGTTTAACTATAATTTTCCAATTAGACTCACCCACTAAACTGCAAAAACTTTCCTCCTAAAATTCCTCCTTCCTTAAACTGGTTAAAGTTAGTGTAACTTTATGAAAAAACTATTTTTATTTTACAGGGTAAACCTATTTTCACGATTATTTTGTCTATAGTTTTTTTTTAACTTCTTTAATAATATTATTATCTTTAAACAAATCAACGAAGTTGTGTAGGGATTTTTAGACAGATATGTTGGTAAATCTGAAGGGCGCCACATTCATAATTTAAATTGCTTTCACCGACATTAAATATTAAAAAAACAATAAAAGAATAGAAAAAATTCTTTTAGCATTTAATTAAAGTAAAAGCCTTATTTTAATTTTGCATTTGCATTATTTAGGAGGCAGATATAACCACAAGTGAGGCAAAAGTGCATTTTTTCTGCATTTGAAGTTGCCTATGAGTTCGTTGACAAAGTTCCCGATCTTAACGATTTAACAGTTAATCTAAACTTTATTTTTTCACAATTTAAATTAAAAGTAAGCGCTTTTCAATTGATTCGCGAGTTGTATTTGTACAGGGATTTGTATTTTGACACCCACTTACAACGATATCTTAAAAGGATAAAAGAAATTTTCTTCTATAAAAATTTCATAATTCTGTTATCTTGTGATCATAACGAAAGAACAAATAAGAACATCAAAAATTTAAGAAAAATGTATAATTTAACATTTTTTAAATAGAATACCCTGTGTATTTTTATTTAGAATGAAAGGCTATTTATCCTCTTTAAAAATATATACAGTTGGCTAAAATTTACTTTAGCGTTTTAAAAATATTTAGGTTTTTAATTAAATATTCAATTGATAGTAAAAATTAACTTGTCTTGGAAAAAAATAATTTGTTATGAAAAAAAAATTAAGGTAATTTTTACCATGTTCTCTGCACTTAAAAATTATTTTCTTAACTTGGGATTGATTGCATTAAAAACAAAATTAAACGGGTTTCTTTTAATTGACATTATTTTATTTTCAATCTTTTGTTTCAGGATGTTTATATTGCTGGCACATTTATAATAAATTTATTTTTAAGTTTATGAACAGTTTAACTAGGTTAAATGGGGGGCCCTGGGGGCCATCCTTAAGAGTGTCAGACCTTCCTATCCTATCGAGAAATCATATTTGTAAAAATTTAAAAAAAAAACGTATAAACAATTCAAATCGTTTGTTTATCGTTTTTTAAAAACCTAAATATTTTCCGAACGGCTAAAAAAGGCATATTAAATATTTTTAAAAAGAGAATGGATAGACCTTTCATTTAAATAAAAACTTTTGGGGTATTTTAATTTAAGAAATTTAAAAGTTAGTTTATTCATTTTTCTTAATTTTCTGATGTTTATTTGTTTCTGTCGTTAGGCTCAAAACATAACAAATAAAAAACTATGAAACTTTTATACAAGAAGTTCTTGTTTTATTCTTTATTTTTTAAAAATGAAAAATTTGTTGTGGTGGGTTTTTTTATTACAAATAGTAACTGCTTAAAGATGTAACATAAACGTGCCAACAATATTTTACAAAAAGTGTTTAAATTTGAGTATCATGCAAAGCTGAAATGTTTAACTAAAAGAGAAAAAATATAAACGTAAATATAAATTTATCCTATAAAATAATAAATATTTTGTTATAATTTTTTTTTTATTTTAAGTGTAACCAATTTTAAAAAGAAGAAATATTAGGAAAGCTGTTGCAGTTTTGTGGTTAGATCAAAATAAAGCTGAAGATAGATGTGCCAATTTTGAAATACATACCAAATTTCTGTTAAAAATTGAGATTAAAAAACATATAGTAGTAATACTCTTCTCATTACCGATCCGCCCTGGGTATATTGTTTTAAAATATTCGCATTTCAAAAAAAAACGTCAAAAGCTAAAAGTCCTTTTTGCAATTCAGATTTTTTTCCTTTTGTGTTATCGTGTTTCTAGTAGCATATTGTATATCTCCCTTAATTTTTACAGATAATTTATGAATCGCCCTGTTTATGACTTTTTTTTGTGAATACACCTTAAAGTAAATTGGAAAAGTTTCATGCGTTATTGGATTACCACGTCAGACGAAGTGATGAAGAGGGCAGAACCGTTTTAGTGTTGGTGATTTTTCCGGAAATATTGTGGCAGGGGTGAACAAGACTATGATTGAGTCGACGACGTTCAATTTGTAGACTATTCACATTTTATTACGTTGCACAAAAAAAACTAAAAGGAAAGAAACAAGTCTGACCTTACAAGAATGGAATTTAGTAGGTCTTAGCTCCTGATGACATAGGAATTTGTTTATTATTTAAGTAAATTAAGGGAGTGTTCTGGCCTAAAGGCATAAGTGTTTTTCGAACTCGATAAAAAAAAACAAAGAATATTTTTACTATCTATTTTTTTAAATGCTTGTTTACTTATATTTTAGAAATATAGAAAAAATTTAAAAGTTAGAAAAAAATTAAAAACTTGTCCGCTGGTAAAGTGGGCGCTCCAAAAAAAAGGAGTGTGCTATCTGCAGGGTTCCAACCCTTCTGGCCATCTGGCCAAAATAAAAAAATCAAACAGATTTGTAATCAGTAAAGATGTCGCTATCTCCTCAAGCTTGAAGAAGTCAAACATTTTTTTTTCACAAAATGGAGGCAAATTATAAAAAATTTCACCTTTTTTTAGCAGTTCTTAATTTTTTAAAAATATTAAAAATTAAAATTTTGAATTAAATCTGCTTGGTTATATAAAGAAATATATAGAGAAGCTTTTCACAAAATTTCAAATCAATCGGTTTAGTAGAACTAGAGATATCATGCACGCCAGCTTGAAAAAGATTCGTTTCGAAGTTTGAGAAAAACGCTTATTGTTCGATTTATTCTAATAGAATCATCTTAGTCGCCGCGTCATTAAAATCGCTGTAACTCGGTATAGTTATTTTCCTAACAAATGCGCATGTTTCATCTGAAAGAACTACTACAACATATTTATAAATGGGAATTATTTGTTGATAACATTTTAACAACAAAAGAACAGTTATTAGCATATTGTAAATTAATTGCAGAACCTGTAATTTCATTTAGCGGGTGGCCTATGGAAGCGCTTATTGTACGGCTTGATGAAGGTTGACTTAGCTCAGGAGGGGAGTTGTTCATGGTCAATATTTTATTCGACATATCCTTTTTCTGATTTGTGGATTCATCAATGTAGCTCTCAGCTACAGCCGTTGATTTCCAGCCCCAAGTCTTGATATTGGTAATTCCTTCTCCAGAATCCGCTAACATAGTCGCAGAGGATCGACGAAAACTATGTCCAGTGTACTCTTCTGGATTTTTTAATTTTAGGTATGCACCAATTTCTGAAGGCATTTTACCTATTGAATTTATTCCCACACATTGCGTACTGCATGCTCCTTGTTTATACTGGACAAAAAAACGTCTGTGTGGGGTATGTGGTTTTCGCAAATTTGCATATTTACGGTACAATTGCAGATAAAGTCCGTTATTTGTTTCATCGGACACTACAAAGATTCTGGAAGTGTTATTTTTACTGTCAGGAATTTTCACCACTATCAAATTTTCATTATCCTGTAAGTTCATCTCTCCTACAAGCACCGGCTAATCCAAAAATTGTAGCAACTTTTATTAGAAGGTAAATATTATCAGGTGCTTCTTTCATGAATCTTGAAACTTCTTCTTTGCTGAAAGTTTCTGATTTTTTTGGCCGGTATCCCACGTTTTGGTGTTTAAGTAGTGATGTTAGCTTGAAATATGAACTTAAATCAAGGTTCCTTTTCACTTTGAGGACACATTTTAACATAGAGTACTTACTTCATAAAGTATTAGGTTTATATGTTTTTTGCAAATCCGCAAAATAGGCCAAGAACACTTCTTCTTTAATACTTTTTGTCCCCTTGCTGGAGCCGAAAACCAGTTTTCGAAATGACCATATTGATAATTATATTTTTCACGCGATTTTGCTGGTAATAAATTCAAACTTACGGTATTTGCTGCATCCAGGATAGAATCTGGTAGCTCCTCATCGGAACTACTTTAAATAATTATTTTTGTCGGATTTTTATTTAATTAAAAAAAGATACTATGACGCCTTTTCATTAAAAATGCTTGTTTGTATTGAAATTCATTTGTGCAATTGCTTGTTCATATGGAAACGAAGAAAAAATCTTACATGTGTTAAAATCACCAAGATTACATATTGTTGCTTGACTAGTCATAATCATTTATTATTATTATACAGGGTAATTAAAGAAATGTTTTTTTGTGTTTTAGTTGAAATATTGAAAATTACGAAGTAACAAACAAAAAAGAGAATAAACTAAAACTTGCAATGGCTTCGTATATTGCATGAAATAGCCTACAATTACTAAAATACATATAAATCTTGCTTACCTGTAAGATTTTAGAGTAGTTTTACTTTTCCGCACGGCGTGCAGAAAAGTTCACTTTTCCGCACTCCGTGCGGAGAAGTGCAACTTTGCGCACTCAAATGCGTGAGGAAAAGTGGACTTTTCCGCACGCTCGTAGGAAAAATAATTAAAATTTTGAAAAATACTTTTAAGGACCTATTTTGCAATATCTTAACTTAAAATATATAATTTTAAAAAATGATTTTTTTAATTTTAAGACTAGAATACCCCCTTAAACAGTGGCGGCTCTAGCATTCAAAATTTTATACCAGATTGATATTACACTTCAGTAAAGAAAAATTTTATTTTAGAAATTGTGTATTTGTTTTTTTTTTGTTAATTTGATCTAATTTTATTGTCAAATTTCAAAATTTTGCAAAAATATCTAGGTTTTTATAAAACCTGCTGCCAGTTAAAAAAATTTCAGTCAAAAATATTCTTATGCAAATATGTCAGATAACTCTAATTTTAAATAAATGCAGATATATTTGCAAAATTTGGGATTTGACGATAAAATTCAATCAAATCCACGAAAAAAAATCAGAGGATTTGCTTTTAAAAGTCCGAATTTCACAGGGAAGAGCCAAAAAAAAATTTTTCACAAATTCCCAAATAAAAATTTTCTTCACCAAAGACTTCCGCGTGGGGCCAATCTCATATGGTATATATTTGATGTAAGTCCCATGTATCACTTAGATTTTAGATAAAAAAATGAAAATTCTAGAGTTGTCGCCCCTGGAATTAAAACTACAAACTTCTATTATTCAAAAATAATCTTAGCTGGATACTTATTTTAGGTATATTCCATAACTATATTGTTGTGGCTGATTCATGTATTAAAAATTTTTTGTTGGGTACACGCCAAATACTCTTCACAATGTTACCGTTTCAGTACTGGTCCCGGGTTATAGAGACTAAGTGTACTCAGCTCTATTGATCCCTATGAACTGGCACATCGTCTGAAATAAAATAAAACATTATTACCCCAAAAACCCTAAAAATTTAAATATCAATTAACGTTTAAGTATACCACTGTTTTAAGATAGAATTAGTGTATAAAAGTTGAACTCCCTTAATATTATATTAAATTAATTTTTGGTTAGAGATCTATATCCTATTTTTCACTAATGCCACAAAATGTTGACAATGTTTGTGAGGTTTAGATACATAAGTCTCTAATAATTAGTAATCCTGAATAAAGTTTCTTTTACCCCTAATATCCCCTAGAGATTTAAAGTTGTAGGAAATTTCAAACTATTTAATAAAACCATCATAAAAATTGAGGTTAATTATACGGCCTGGGGTAAATTGAAGGTAAAAGCTGTAAAAATATATTATTACTGTTTTTTAGTCTTAATATTATGTAGTATTTTAAAGTTAAAACATTTAACTGAAAAGCTAAAAAAATAGAAAACCAAAGATAATAACAATTCGAAAAAGTGTTTTCTGCATCAGTTTATCTGGTTTCTACCTATTTTCTAAATTAATTTATTATCTGGTTGTGAAAAATATATTTTGGCAAACTAATTACATAGTTCCTTAATTACGTCGATTATACCTATCCGGTAAAAAATAACCACTCAAATAATTTAAATTGTAAAACATCAAACCCACATTTGCTGAGTCAAACTAGGTTTGGCTTTGTTACATTATCAAACAATTAAAGTTCTGGCATCAGAAATTTACTATGCAACACAAGTTGGAAGTTAATTGCAAATAATTGCGTTTGAACCTCATTATTTCATGGACAATACAAACTATTCAGGAAATAAGCGTCAATTTTGATTTTGCCTTTAAAATCTAATTTACTTTTTTGATAACTAATAAAAATATTTAAAATTTTAAGTTATTAGCAAAGAAAATATTACTTTAAATATTTTGCCCAAGTTTGCTCTTTCATTCCTTTATTTTCATGAGTTTAGAGTTTAGGTTTTTTCAGTTTTAGTGTGTATTTTTAAAGCTACGAACCTGATTAGGAGATGTTTAATTGCCGTGTTAACTGAACGCAACAAACATGTCAAAAGACATGTCATACAACTCGCAGTCTCTGGACCCTAAATTAAACCGTTAAGAATTTTCTGCAATGAACGTAATTCATCACTAAGACGTATCATAAGATATAGACA